>JANHFL010010242.1:213953-258378 GCA_032468155.1 Oxyrhabdium leporinum | reverse complement strand
TGCCCAAGAGCCGGACTTCGAGCGGCCATGAAAAGGGGGACCCACACCTTTCGCGCCCCTAAAACAAAATCAGGGGCGTTTAGGAGGCCCTGCCCTGGCTCGCTCTTGTCATCCACCCCTCTATTCCCGAGGGGTGGAATAAAAAGCCGAAAAAACAGCCGGTAGTCGCTGTTTTTTCGGCTTAACGGCGTCTTGAGGCAGACGGATCCCAAAGGACCCGCCTTCAATCCAGCGTTACCAAACCGGAAGTATGATTTGACTAATCATATTAATGGTTTATTTAATATGGTTTATTACGTCCAGTAGCTTTCCATCTATCCAATAATACTTTCCATACATTTTCAAGCCTGTGATTTCCCCAAGTAAACCTAAGATCAATCTTTCATCCCTTGTAAACTAATCCCAAAATAAGCACAAGCTCATTGGGGTCTTTACAATGTCTTCATTATACTTGATCGTGCTTCCCAACATCAAGGCTTTGCAGAGGATGCCGATACAGCCTTACGAAACCTGATGGTATTTTAGTGGAAAGATACTCTTTCAGTTCAAATACCTGAGCCACATAGCAGTTTGATGTTGGCTATCTCAAACATGACCTAGCTTAAATAGCAAAAATGTCCATTATCCAAGATCAAGCAATTCTCCCAGATAAAATAAGTTTAGCAATCTTTTTGTATCTGAGATATCTAAATGACAAAGCATCAAGATAATGGATGTACATTTCTTTCTCATTGCAATTCTCTGCTACTGTCTTCTTGAACTGTGGTGATACACAAGTGGCCTCATGCTAATCCCTGTTGTAACTGCTGTTTTATAAAGCACAGTGCTAAGGAATAGACTGATCTATGTATGTTGGAGGATTGCCACATTGTCTGTAGAAAAATAAAAGTAATGGGAAGTGTAATAAGTACAGAACTAAAATCAACTCCCACATCTATACTTGGAACTCATTAAGGGGAGTTGTAATAGAATAATGTTCACTAATCCATAAACAGAATTCCCATGGAATGCTTCCTGTTTTTGTTGGCTCTGTTCCCTGGGCCCTGGTTCTGATCTCACAAAGAATCAGCCATGTGACAAATGTAACTAAACTTTTACCAGTAAATACCGGAAGCTAGCCTTCATCTGAGAAAGATGGCCTTTCTGAAACCCAAATAACTTACTTCCACGTCCTATAAAGTAACAGATACAATAAATCCTCTAAATTGCATTCCCCAATTACAGGAATAGGAACAGAAAAGATAACTGCTAAACAAAGTCATGGGGATATCATTCCTTCCTTAGCTTTGCATGGTGCCTTGGTTTTGCAGGCAGTGAGGCTGACATTCACATACAACTGGATTCCCGAGATAATTACACAGATGCTAGCAGTTTGTTCCAACTATTAATATGAATGGGGATTTTGCATAAGTGCCCTTTTCTCAATTACCCATCATCAAGTTCTTATTGGTTTGCTCTAAATGCTACAGATAATTCTCACACTTTGGGGCTGATGGCCACTCATTGTAAGCACTCTCGCAAAAAGTCTTTATATGTAAACACGTCCATAAGAGTTGGAACCATGGTGCTGAGAGAGCTCAAGCTCACATAAAGGCCTTGATGTGTATGCAAAGGCTCCCTACCACGTTTATATTGTATCCATGGAAACTAGCTCTTGGGTAATATGCATGATTTGGAGAAGAGGATATCTGCTCATTGTTCTTTCCATGTTGAATACTTCTCCACCATAACATTACACTCTGAGAAGATACGAAGAAGACCTGACTGTGCATAGGTATTTTCTACTTTCTATCACTGTGTCACACTTCACCACTGCTGGGAGACAAATTTCAATATACTATCATTCCTAATAATCTTTCAGTATCTTCAATCATTTTTCCTAAAATCTTTATAGTACATGTGTATGGAAAATCAGTTTTCCGATCAGTGGAACCATTTAAGACCAAAAATAAAATAAAATATGGCCTTGCAATGTCTAGCTCACATAGCAGAAGGGCAGGAAGTAACCTGAGTTTTACTGTATTACAGTATGTGATTACCTAATGAATATGTACGCATGCATCATTTCCCCCTCCTTTCTGAAATGTATAAATGACCACAACTGAGCCCATAATCTCTGTTGCTAAGCGAGGCAGTTGTTAAGAGAGTTGTGCTTCATTTCATAACCTATTTGCCACAATTGTTAAGTGAATCACTGCAGTTGTTAAATGAATAATGCAGTCATTAAGCAAATCTGGCTTCCCCATTGACTTTGCTTGTTGGGGGTCAGGTGGGAAGGTTACAAGTGGTAATCACATGACCCCATGACAGTGCATTTGTTATAAATGCATGTCACTTGCCAAGCACCCCATGTGGGCATGGGGAAGCTGCAGCACTTGTAAATGTGAGAACTGATCATAGTCTCCTCCAAATCAAACCTGATTCCAGATGAATTCATTAACACTTCCAAGCAGTTCCCATGGCCGCAATGCCCCGTGATTACTGCTGCCTTCTTATAGGTTGTTTTCCAATATTTCAGCATAGCCTAGAACCAGTTATTAACCAGACCCAATTCTGGTTACCTTTTCAAACTCTGTTACAATGGCTTAAGTACTGACATCGTTGCAAATAGGCTTCATATGTTTTGCCTCAAAACTCATTTTTAATATCTAACCTAAGATGTAAACTTTATAAGAATAAGACTATAGTGGTTTTTTTAAATATTATTTCTGGTCAAGGATAATTTGAAGAAAATGACACTTTAACCAGAAAATGGTTTATATTTTATTGATTTACCAAGATAGATTTCTAATTTTGGGAGCCCACTAGGTGACAAAGGGCTCATCATACTCCCTTTATCAATCCAACCTACTTAATATATAGTGATAAATTGGAAAGATAGAATATATACTATGCAACTTGTAGTTCAGCAAAGGAAGATATAAATCAAATGAATAAATTAAATATATGATGTTCAATCTGCTAATTTCCTCTAGATTATATTTCTGATTTGTTTGAATAGATAATGTGCTTCATAATTTTAAAAACATTTGTCCAAAATACCTTTATTTGGAGTTAAACCTCATTTATGTACATTTTATAGGGAGTATGTTTAAAATGGCAGTCTAAAAATTAAGAATGTTAGTGTACATTGTTAACATTAATCAATAGTAACTTCATTTTAAAAAGTGGGATTATTTTGTAAAAATATATTCTGATTTTAATAGTTAGTGGGGAACAGGCACTTTTTAGCTATAAAATTAGTTGGGCAGTAGAGGGAATCATGAAAAAACACACCACCAAACATTCAAGTGACTGCAAAAATATATAGATTTTGCAGGTAGTCCTCAACTTACAACTATTCATTTAGTGACCAGAGTTACAATGGCACTGAAAAAGATGACTTGCGACCTGTTTTCACACTTACGACCATTGCAGCATCCCCATGGTCACATGGTCACATTCCGTTTGGCAACTGACATATATTTATGACAATTACACTTTTCTGGGATTGTGTGATCACTGTCTGCAACCTTCGCAGTCGGCCTCCAATAACCAAAGTCAGTGAGGGAAACTTTATTTGCTTAATGATTGTAAGATTCACTTAACAACAGCAGTAATTCACTTAACAAGTGTAGCTAAAAGTCATAAAATGGGCAAAACATACTTAATTGCCTTGCTTAGCAATGGAATTTAAAAAAAAAATAATTAAAAAAAGTTACTAACTTGCTTTAACAAATGAACAAGCTCAAGTTTTAATTACATCTTTTATAGTTGGATTGTAAAGAATTTATAGGAAACATGTAGTGTGCTATAAAATAGCAATTAAAACAAGTCAACTAAGTAAAATCACTGTTATGTACTGTTAGTCCTTGAAGATTGCAGAATTTTTCTTTCAATCAAGCGTGCATGACATAAATTCAATATTTGTGTAAAGTTTATCCTCTTTTAATTTAAGTAATTCATCTGAAAAAACAATCTAGACCTGAAACGTTTGAGGGAAACTTTGCACTAGTCTTTATTTTTACTGGAGCGCACAGCAATGATTCACAATTAAGTAAAGAAGCATAATCTGTATCTGCATTGAAATATATTTGCTTTACTGGGTCAGAGTAAATAAATCTGATTCTTCCGAGAAAAAATATGGGAGGAAATATGTCTTCTCCAGGAAAAATAAAGAATGAAATATAGAATCTGGATGGGCTTAATGGCAGGTTGATACATTCATGTTATGCATGCATACCTACAATTCACACAATAACAAATGAGTGTATTTCATGTATATAAGAAAAACTTCCATAATATCCCTTAAATTTGAGATGCCCAAATGTGCCGAGATATATGCCTGGATCCCTGCCCCGCCTCTTTAAGAAAAGTAGTTTTAAAAAATTGGAAGTTGATCTGCCAACATGGCTTCTTTATTTCTGAGACCATCCAAATAGCCCAGGTGAATTCTGTTAGAAAATAGAAATATTGATGTATTTGGAAATATTGATGTATTTTGCCAAAGGGCAAAAATAAACAAAAGAACATTTTAAAAGGCGAGTTGGCCTGCAGGGTGACATTTTAGTGCAGTGTTTCTCAGTTTTACAATTTTAAGATGTGTGGACTTCAACTACAGAATACACACACACACACACACACCACCAGCCAATTTAAAATTGCTAAGGTTGAAAAATACTGTTCTAGTATATCAGTGCTTCATAACTGGTTGTGTCTCAGAGAAACTTTTGCTGAGAAATGTTCCATAGTTTGAAGGAGACATTATGGATGAAAAGGAAACTAAATGCTGGATATGAACCACTGAAAATCTTTCTGGAGAAAGAGATCTTGAGATCACCCATACATACACCTGACAGCTGTTTTTTATCTGAGTATATGGCAGAAACTGATGTTTTTGCTGGGAATCACAGGTTTCACCAAGCTCATAGCCAGTAATGGACTTAAAGGTTTGACCAAATCTCACATTTTAATCACTATGGAGTTTACCTGGGGTTTTTTTTTCACTGCTTGTTTAAGACCTTCAGTCTGTTCTGGTCCTATTTTCTGGGTTAGTTTTCCTTCAATTCTCTAAGAAAGAAAATTGTGATTTTTAAAGTTTAGTATCATTTTAATATACAGCAAAAGGAAGATTACATTGTTGGTTTTAGACAGTTTTAAACAGTTATAGGGTTTAGGTAGACTTTTCTATAGTTAAATAAGGACTTTGGAGTTAATTAAAAGAATTTAATTTAAATTAGGAATCTAATTAAAGAATATGTTCCTGTGGAAAATGTCTATGAAAACAACTGATAAGATGACTTTGAAGGTTGGACACTAGAGGGCACTAGAAGAAGACAAAAATATCAATGGCTACCTTAAAGGAGATCTAAGGTGAAAGGGGCAAAGATGTAATCATAAAGTTATCTGTTATTATAGAATTGGAAGTCATTGTTATATAAAATTTCTACTGAAAAAAATAAAATTGATTTGAATGTGGATTTTAAAATGATAGTCAATAAGAGATGGAAGTAATAGATTTACAAATGAAACTGGATGATGATTTAAATATTACAAAATACATACAAATATTAAACCAGAAGAGTGATGTAGATAACTGCTCTACATGAGATTTAGCAAAGGACTAAATATTTCATGAGAAGAATGAACAAGAATATGAACAGTGATGTAGATGACTTTCTTTTATTGGAATTACAAATAGTGCTTGTCAATATCAATGATTCTGAGAGAAGAGATAAAGACAGTATGAGAAAGCAGATGTTAGGTCTTTTGGGGAACTAAATATTATTGGGAGAAAGAATACAAAACTCTATTTTTGGTAACATTTAATGGATTTTTGTTGACTATGATTGCATGAGGAAGTGTTCAAGATTTTGCTTATTTGAAAACAGAGAAGATGGGAAATACAGAAGTTTGAACAGAAAGGGAGATATAAATTAATAGGAGGGATTCGAATTGGGTTTAGTAGTTATAATTTTAAAAGTTACGTTATTTCTGACAACCCTTAATGGATATTTGCTAATTAAGATGGAGAAATGAGACTTTACAGGTTGGTTTATAGAGAATGGAGTGAGGATATGGGTTGAAGATATGCTTGATTTTAGTTTTAGAGATAGCGATATTTTTTTTCATTTTGATCCATGGTGAGATGGAGGGAGAGGTTTCTTTTCTTTTTTCTCCTTTTTCTGAATGTTTTTCTTTCTAAGATTTTTCTTTCTTTTTTAATATATTTTTATTTTATGTAGATTATATATTTTATTTGTATAATGTACTCTTCAATAACGTTATTAAAAATAATTGGTTACATCTCCTTTAATTGGTGAATCAGCGAGCCCTATCTGAATTTCCTAAGTAACCAACCAAACCCAAAATATCAGAATCCATTGTCTTAAAATCTGTCAGTGTTCACGTCTGATTTTGATAGACAATTGATTATTTGACATTACTTGAATAAGCACTATTAGAAGAGAAGACATAAACTGAGAATGACTTTTATTTATACACAGTACTGTTGATCAAAGCTAGCACAGTTCCTGGGGTTCATCAGTACTTCTACCACTAAAAGACCTCTACTGAAAATATTTAAAAGCTGGCAGCGCATGCAAAAATTCACACAAAACATCATTTTTTACGCCCCTGGAATCTATGAAAGAAGTATAATATTGGCATTTTAAATCAGTATTAGAATATCCTCAAAATGACTGAGGATTCTGAGCGTGCTAATCGTAAATACCTGGAAGGCAACGGGTGAGGAAATCATTGGGGGGAGGGAACGAAGGAAATACTTTGTTGGGCGAAAAATAAGATTAAGCAATTCGTAGGTCTCGTTTGATAGTAGGAAGTAAAGGGAGAACATTGTAAATCTGTTTATTCTTCCTATGATTTGTTGTTGGCTGGGAAGGGCCACAGGGTGTGAAGCCTTTTGCACTTGAATGCTTGCCTGTGAAAGGGGCAGCCTTTGAGCATGGAAGAAAGGCCTCTGCCAATTGCTTTCTATATAGATAACAGCTCCGTCTCTGCGGGATAACACAATTTGGCCTACTAGTTCCGCGCGCGGTGTGTGAGTGTGTGTAGGACGACCCCTCCTTGAACGTGTGTGTGTGTGTGTGTGTGTGTGTGAAGGACGACCCCTCCTTGAACGAGAGCTCTGCGCGCGAGTTAACTACGCACATGTGTACACACATCAGGTCTCCCCTCCAATTCTAGCTTTTAGCTACGCGGTGGATACGCACCGGCGTATTTACGGTAAGGTGGAGTGGACCCGACGGCGGCTCCGCGTCAGGTGACCTGAGGCGAGGAACTACCGCCGCCGCCCAACCAAGACCGCCGCCGCTGCTTCTGCTCTTGTCCGGAGGAGAGGGGAGGAAAATGCAAAATGGCCCAGCAGAAGCTGCAGCGGGCTTATGAGGAGGGGCTGCCAGGCGCATACCCCCCCCCGGCCCTGACGCGCGGGGACAACGCTAAGCGTTGAGTCCCTCCTTTCCCGCCGCCAGTCCAGACGTGCGCCCGCTTCCTTCGCTCCCCGAAGGGCCATCCAGACATGGGGCTCTGCTACAGCCTGCGTCCGCGGCTCTTTGGCGAACCCGGCCCAGCAGCAGCAGCAGCAGGCGGCGGCTCCATCTCCAGCGCTGCCGCCACGACCACCTCGGAGACAGAACAACAGCCATCGCCCACGGCAGAACCCTCGGCCTGGGCGCCGGCGCCGCCGTTCCTGCCCGGAGCCCAGGCCGGGAGAGCTAAAGGCAGAAGCGCAGCGAAAGGAAGCGGCAGCAACAGCATCAGCGGCGAGAGCGAAGGAGCCGCTGGAAAGCCGCGCGCGGGGGAGGCGGACGGGCCGCTGCTGCTCCTGCAGAACGGAGAAGGGAACGGGGCGGCTCCCCGGGAGAAAGAACGGGAATCGCCGCAGGGGCCACCGGCATCTCAGGCCAAGCCCGCCACTGGCAAACAACAGTCTCTGGCGCTGCAGAGACCCTGGGAGAAGGGGCGCTTGGAGGAGCGGGAGGCGGAGAAGGAAGCGAGGCGAGTCAGTAAGAGCATTGACCGGGCGCTCAAGGAACAGAAGCGGGAATACAAGCAAACGCACCGCCTGCTGCTGTTGGGTACGTACTACCCCGCCTTGCCTCGCCTTAGCGCACAGGTGGCGCTGGCTGCTTCCAAAGATGACACATGACAGTGTAAAAAAATCAAAAAATCAAAAATCAAAAAAAATATATTAAAGAGTGGCTGAACTGGAGGGTGTTGCTTTGTGATAGGATGATATGTAAACCCAAATTGCCTGCTCTGGCGCGGTCCACGTTTTGAACAAAGCACCTTGCTGGCATGCCTCTCCGAATCGAAACTGCATTCTCGGGATTCATGCAGTTCTTCAATCATGTAATCTGCGAGCCTTGTCCCCCCACTTATTGTGTATTGTTTCCGGGTGTTTCTTTCTCCTCCAAATGACCTGATGCTTGTATTTCTGTCGGGCTAGAAAAATGGTATGATAGGATGAAACTGTAGGTGTCCTAACCAAGTAGCACAAGAGAAAAGATGTACCAGTATAAAGGTCGACATAGCTCCTATACTTTTATGCTAACAATCGTAAGATTGTTAGCATAAAGGTATATGAGCTATGGCGACTTTTTTGGTCAGAAATGTAAAGAATCCCTGTGTTGTCATTTTGAGAATATGAGCAGATCTGATTGTTAATAAGAACAGGGTTCTTTTTAAGTGTAAAACCTTAAATATATTTTTCATCATAATTGGTGATGCCCTTTTGAGAAAAGATGTTATGCGTTTATAATGAATAAGTGAACCATGGAAATGTTAAGATATTAATGGAATAAATAAGCAAAATAATATTCATATTTATTGTGGCAATGTGAGGAATTGATGAGCATAAACTAAGATTTAAACCAAATCTGTTCAGTGTTTTGGACCTCATCCCAAAAAAGGACTTTGTACTAGAGGGTGATGAAAATGTAGCTCTTGTCTGCAACTCATTAAGGCAGCCTTTTTCCTTCACTTGACAGCTGTCACAACCTAAAAAGAGAGATACCTGTACCTCAGTATTCATTGTTAATTGGTTCTGGGAGGCACAATGAAGTACTAAAAACTGAGTACTGCACAATTTTTTCCCATAAAGAATAATGAGTCACAAGGCAGCCGACACTGACAAGTTCTAACTTGTGCATCAAGTACCAGACAAACAATGAGTACTGGGACAGAGCATTTTCGCATCAAAATGCTCTGAATACCAAATTTGATGAGTTTCAAAGTAGTTGACTACCAAGGTACCACTGTGGTTGCTTTAAAGAGCACCATACTAAAGGTATTATGCTTGCAGTGCTGTGCACTCCAAAGCATCTTTTCCAAATTATGTCCAAAGCACTAAACAGCCTTTATTATAGCAGATTTTTTACATAATGTATTTAAAGTGTTTTATATAAAGCATTTAAAAGCATTTATAGAGGACTGGAGAATCCATGTATGTCCAATTGGTTTAATAATCCTCAGGTTAAACTGTAATCAAGCAGTTCTAATTATTTGGATACTTAGCAGTTGAAAATAGTTTTCTAGTACTGTTTTTCAGAGGAATCTTTCCTCTGAAAGCATCAAATAGCTATCATTGCTTTGCGTCCTATCAGGCAATTTGCAACTCCCACAAAATTGACAAGAAACCTGACCTACTTGGAGATGCGTCCTCCTCCTAGTCCTCCTCCTATGTGTTGTAATTACATGTTTAATAGGCAAAGACTTTTTTTAATGAGGGCTTTCACCAAAGAAGTAAGGGTAAAAGAGACTTAATTTTCTGAGTATAGAAATCATCCAGCATTTTAAAGTTATAAAAGGTAAGCTATTTTTCTATAATTAGCTTGTTGGTACATTTTAATTAATAATTAAACACTCTAGGAAGCTCATTATGCATGCTGCTTTTACAGCATGAATGCTACAGGGACAGTTAAATGAACCATCTGATTTCCCTGAAGAAATAATCTGCAATCACATGTGTTCAATTTGTTCATTTTAAATAGTGAATCAGTGGCTGTGCATTCCAAAATAAGATCAGATCAGATATCTTTCACACTCATTACTCTAATGAAAAATTACATATCATTTTTTGTTCTCCAAAATTCCCTCATATGTCTAAAAGACAGAAACCAATTAAAATACTTTTAATTTGTTGTGGTGCAGAACCATAGTTGTTCCTAAACCATAGTCTCTGTGACTGGCTGGACATAATCCTGCATTATTAGGTGGGAGTAAGGGAGGAAATAGAATCCTTATAGCAGATTTTGGAGTCACAGTGACAATTTCAAATGCAATTTTCAACACAAGTGAAAGATATTAAAAATGGAGACAATAGCTGCTTTGGATAAATAGTAAAGTATGTGATAGATACTCGCGTCGTCACAGTGGCATCATGTGATGCATCGGGACTTTTTCCCCCTTTGCTAAACTGGGCGGGGCCAGGGCCAGCACATGATGCATCAGGCCTATGGGCCACGAGTTTGGCACCCCTGTGAAAGAGCTAGTGAGGAGGAATTGAGCTGAAGTAAATACCGTAGTTGGAGAAGTAAAGAGCTGTTTGCTTGTGTAATTAAGAGTTGCCCCAAGGTAACTAACCAAATCTAATTCTAAAAAGCTAATGACTCCTTAAGATTAAGTGGGAGAAGAAGACATCCTAAGTGAGTATTGAAACAAGACTCCAGTCTGTCATCAGTAAAATCCATCTTGGAAGAAGAGTACATGTTAAATTGTCTCTTCAGAACTCATCTGTGTTTATATGAAGTATGGGTCCAGGGTCACTAGAGATTATTTCTTCTAGAGTGCATTCCTCTTCAACACAGAGATTCTGCTATGAAGGCCATCTAAGACGATTAATAGATGCTATTATACTAAGCTGGCATCTGCTGCTCTTTATTCCTTGTACTCTGTCACGAGATTTGTGTGGCTATGGTGAGAAGGACCAGTCATTTTAAAAATGGAAGATTTAGAGACAAGAATTGGGAAATAGTGGGGAGGTTCACTGAGGAATGGATTCAGTTGAATATGGTAATCCTTAGGTGTGAAATGCAATACTGTAAAATAGATGTGGACATCTATTCATGCTCCAAGACTCCTACTAATTCTCCTCTCTGGATTCAAATCCTCCAGATCTGTGCCAAAGGATTGAGGGAACCTCTGGAGGAGGCTTTGAGGGTATGGAAACTTACATGGAGAAAGATAGATTGTTTCTCTTCTATTCTGGGTTCAGAGTTGGCTTCCATTCTCATAAGTATGCTGTTGCATTCCACCCTAGTTGATCTTACTTTATGATTGTTCTGGAATGTGATTGTGTTCATTGCTTTATTGCTCTGGATTGTGTGTCTGGGTGGAGCCATTTAAGGCAGGTATTTGGGGAACGGAATTCACTATTAGTTTAGTTGATGATCTGAAAGAATAGCAGTATATATAGTGTAAAGAATGTTTTACATTTTTAAATGTCTGGAAATTCTCAGTCATCCAGGTCATGGTTGTCACAAAGGTGTTTTTTCAAGAGGTAACTGGACATTCTGGTGTTTTTTTTCTTTGAAGACGTTTCGCTTCTCTACCAAGAAGCTTGTTCAGCTCTGACTAGATAGTGGGGAATGATTTTACATTTTTAGATAGCAGAATAAGGATTATTTTATACTTCATCTGAGATTATTAACCAATAAAGAAAAATTGAGGGAGAACAGTTTGAGGTATTTAAATCCTCACAGCATAAAGTGCATTGCCTTAGGATCATATCTATAGTTAGCCATTCATTTACTCTGGGAATAATACTCTCCCTTCACTGGGTGCCTCTGTAAACACAGTCCTGCCAAAGTTGAATCTTGTAAATTTTAATTAAACTTTTCCAGGAAGGAAGCTACCTTCTAAAGCCTACTTACAGTTTGCTTACATTATTTCATGAATTTTATTTCCATGGATAGATACATATTTTAACTAACAATTTAAATATAAAGCAAACATATTTTGTCTGTTCACTTGTTGCCTTAAACAGATTATTTTTTACAAAATATGTACAGATTCAACTAATTTCTAAAAACCAGTTCTGAGAAAATAGCTAAACTACATGCTAATCCTGCACTGTTTCTCTGTTGTTTACAAAGAAATATATTTTGTTTAGAGTATGACATAGATTATTCATAAAAACTGCTGTGAATTAAAGTATGCAAACCATTCTTACAGGTGTTAACTATATCGTGGGATAGTACATATCTCAACGACTTTCTCATGGTTAGATGTAATTGTTCACATAGTAAAAAAGGAAAATTCTCAGTGAACATAATTAACTTGAAAAAAGTGTAATTTTTCAAGTACATTTATTCTAAAAACAAACCAAACTACATTTTTGTACTGATGCATGGTTAAAAGTGGCACATCAATCAATTAGAAAGCGTGCTTGTATTTTGTAAAAATTGACAAACATATCTTGTTCTACAAATATTTGGGGCTCACAATAAAATCTTGGAAAAAGAACAAGTATTTGGAGGATATTAATCATGGTAAAAAGCAGCAAATGTATTTATTTATTCAATTTATATAGTTACCCATCTCTCATGTGTGGCTGCTTGTAGTTAAAACATATCAAAAAAATCAAAAACTAAAACTGCTATAGAAGCAATGCAAACATTAAAAACCAGGATTAAAAAGCCATACAGTACCATACCACAGCCCACGTAAAGCAGAGATTTACTTACATAAAAATAGCAAAAAAAAGATTTTATGGAAAATTCCTCTCTTTAGGAGACCCAATGAGTTGAGGGGCACTGGAGCACAAATCTGCAGGAAAGGCTATCTGGGAAATAATGGTGTACTTGTGTGTTGGTGTTATTTCAGAAAAGACCAGAGTGCTGATCTGAGCAAATATAATCCAACTGGTTAGAATAGGACTTGAGACATAAGCTTTCATTTGGAGGTAATTCAGTTCTGGAAGCAATTTTTGAATGTGTGTTTTATGATGATTTACTGGAATTCCATTTGCATATGCTAGGACTTATTACTTAGACCAGATATAATTTCTGCTCTCAGTTTACTTGTTTCTTCTACCTAATAGTGCAGTATTTGAAATGTTCTTGATTCCCAACTGGCATGCTCCTTGGCTAGAGGATGCTTAGCTACAGTAAAGTCTCAAACTTAGCAAATCCTGACATAATATTTCTTTGTAGGAACAGGATGAATTCAGAAACACACAAACCACACTACAGTTTAGTGAGATGACTGAACCAATCAAAATTGCCTTTCTTTTGAGGACATAATCTAAACTTCATCTTATAATTTTGTTATATTCTCAGAAATCTGGGAGTCATGAGGCTTTGGCAGAAGTAAATTGCATTACACATAAAATAATAGAGTGGGATCTTCAATTTTCTGCCCTGGGATGTATTTATAACTTTAGAAATATATTGCATAAAGGCTACTGGTAGGGTTATCCATTTCATTTATAAAATACATA
The DNA here is from genome assembly GCA_032468155.1 of Oxyrhabdium leporinum. Taxonomy (NCBI): domain Eukaryota; kingdom Metazoa; phylum Chordata; class Lepidosauria; order Squamata; family Cyclocoridae; genus Oxyrhabdium; species Oxyrhabdium leporinum. Next base: position 244,937 of record JANHFL010010242.1, on the reverse strand, counting down.
TAAGACACATAACTAATAAAACAGTATCATTTAGCTGAAACTGATCTGCCATCACTTATAGTACGCATCCTGAAAGGTTATTTCAGTTACTCCTTTTTATCATTTCATTCCTCTTTTTTCTAGGCAAGTGTGTAGACATTATAAGTAAGTTATATTAGCCTTTTTTTTACATTTTTAAGAATTCTTATGGTGCCATTTGGGAGTAAAGATGATACCGAAGGCTGGCCAATTTTGTTTTAATGTAGAAGGTTATGTGGTATCAAAAACTTGACAAACATCAAGGAAAACGTTTGGGCACCTATAAATCTATTCTTCATATTGTAATGGTAGTACAATAATATTTGACAATAATATTTTGAAAAGGAACTTGCCAGTTATGTGACAAATTCATCCAGAAATATGCAATAAATACTAGTCAAAATGCCAGATAACACTTATTTAAAGAACCTGAAAATACCAGATAGTTTTACATAGCCTTCTTGCTCTAGAACATGGGTATCAAACTCACCACATCACGTTGCCATCATATTTTCCCATTTGCGGAGCTGGGGTGGGCATGGCCTGCGCGTGATGCAAAGCCTGCAGGCCACCAGTTTGACACCCCTGCTCTAGAATGAAGATGGCCTTCTAAGCTTTTTCAGAGGGCATGTCTAAGTGCCACTGCCTGTATTTTATCATCTCCTGACAGCTGAGAAAGTCTGAGGCTGGCTTTAGGTGCCTGTTCTAGATGTTGTGTTTTTGGTCTTATCCTTTCTCCAGATGTTAAATGTAGACATTGCAAGATCCACTCTTGCAAAAAATATGATTTGAAACAATATATTATGTTGGCAGACTTGTGTCTCCAATTGGTTTCAGTGGAACCATTTCCACCTGGTCCCTGACCTGTTCTCCCACTCTTAGTCCTCTGTGAGGACTATAATCGCTTATAAGTTGATATATTGGCATCTGATTAACCTAAAGCAGCAATGGTGAAGCTATGACACATGTCAAATTGACACACTATAATCCAATCCAAATGCAGCAAGCTATCAGGCTGCATGATTTCCTGTAGGCTTTGGAATAGGAGGGAGCAGAGCAAAGAAACGGGTAGCAGCTGTGTCCAGGAAGGTCTTTGCATGGCTTCATCTGATGTGATGGTTGCTTTCTTTTCTGATTCAGGGAACCCTTCAATACCATGATCCTCACAACTGCAGTGGGACTGCCCTTGAAAGACCGCCCAGAAGATTTGTTTGGTACAGAATGCAGCAGTGTAGGCAGAGATGGTCACACATTAATATGTCCATGCAGCACCTCTGCTCTGCAAACTGATTGCTAGTCAGCTTCCAGGTGTGATTCCTGGCCATTACTTATAAAAATTCTAAATGGCAATAGGGGTCACTTACATGAGTGCCTTACTCTCCTAGTGTTTCCTCTGCCAATTCAATCTTGCAGGGTCAGCATGCTTTTAATTAAACAATCCCATTTATTAGGACCTCAAAATCCAGAGATCTCCTAGATGGCAGCGGGCTGAGACTGATGAAGTTAGGCAGTTTTGCCAGGAGCCTAGTATCCAAGAAGGTGACAGCAGCGTGCATGCATGCATGACCCGCAACTGGCAGAAGGCTTAAACTGCTTGAGCCTGGCAGCCAGGTGTGCAGTGAGAACATGTACGCATGCATGAACCTTGGCTAGCAGCAAGCTGAGACTCTGAAATGGGGTAGGCCTGCCAGGAGCCTAGTGGCCAAGGTAGTGGTAGCTAGGTGGCAGTGGCGAGCCCATCACCAACTGTGGTGTGGGGTTTGAACCTGGCTGGCGGAAGCAGGCCCTGGAGAGGGGAAGCAAGGTGAAAAAGATGAAAGTTACCTGGGAGTAGCTGCAGCAGGTATGCATTGGCAAAAGAAAGTATCCTCTTCATCTTGGCCACACTGTTCAAGGTACCAAAAGGTCAGAGTTGATGGGGAGATGGGTTTGGGTAGTTGAAATGGAGACAGTTCATGCAGGGTAGGAAACATGACTTTGGGATGCTGCAACGGTCGTAAATGTGAGAACTGGTCATAAGTGCATTTTTCAGCACTGTCATAACTTCAAATGGTCGCTGAAGAAGTGTTCATAACTTGAGGACTACCTGGATGTGCTATGTCAGGCCTGTCAAACTGGGGGCCCATGGGCGCAGGCCATGCCTACCCCAGCCCTGCAAAGGCAAAAACCGTCCTAATAGGTGATGATACGGCCCGTGATGCGATCGGGTTTGACATCCCTGTGCTACATAATACAAGTATCTGGAGTAAGGCTTTTGGAGGGGTATGAAAAAGGATGCCTTCTGAAATAATTTAGTGAAAGAGAAAGTGAGTGAGGAAAGATGCATATTTGGGAATTCATTGTTACACAACTGAGAATGAAAGATGTCTATAGTGAAAAAAAATATAGCTTCTAAGAGGTAGTTTCATCAAGAAAACGGTGAAAGAATTTGGGAGGAAACTGAAGTGAAGGAACGCTGAATAGAGAATTTTAGAAATGTGTATGAGAAATATAGTAATATGTCAAAGAACTGAATTAAATAGAACATAGACTCATATGGCTGGAAGGGACCTCAGAGGTCTTCTAGTCCAGCCCTCTACTCAAGCAGGAGACCTTATATCATCGGGTCAAATGGTTATCTAGTCTATTTTTTAAAGCTTCCAGGGATGGAGTAGCCATAACTCCAGGAGGCTAGCTATTCCATTGGTTAATTGTTCTCACTGTCAGAAAATTTCTCCTTAGGTCTGGGTTGGATCTCTGTTTAACAAACTGTTACTTCTTGTTCTACCTTCTGGTGCTTTGAAGCATAAGTCAATCCCCTCTTCTTGTGACAGCCCCTCAAATACTGGAAGACAGTTACCATGTTCTTTCTAATCCTACTCTTTGGTAGGCCAGACATACCTTGCTCCCTCAGCTGTTCATCGTATGATATAGCCTTCAGACCCTTTATCATCTTTGCTGCTCTGCTCAGCACACTTCATGCAGTCTCAGCATCTTTTTTGTATCACGGCGACCAGAGCAGTACATAGTATTGCAAGTGTACCGTCACCAGTGTGTTATAAAGCAGTATTAATCACTTCTTGTGATCTTGATGCTATCCCTCTGTTGATGTAGCTTAGGACTACATTGCCTTTTTTTTTGCAGTAGCAGCACACTGTTGGCTAATACTTAAGTGGTAATCCACTAGGACACCTGGATCCCTCTTGTAGTTACTACTGTTGAGCCAACTACCACCAATTCTGTACCTGTGCATTTGGTTTTTCCTTCCTAAGTGCAGGATCTTATTTTTCTTACCATTGAATTGCATCATGTTGGATAAGGCCCATGATCAAGTCTGAATCTTGAGTCTATCTTCCAAAGTGTTAGCAATCCCCCTCAGCTTGGTGTCATCTGCAGATCAGAGTTCCCCTTCTAGATTATTTATGAATGTATTGAAGAGTACTAGGCCTAAAACAGAAATCTGAAGGAACCTGACTGCATGCTTCCCCCCCACATAGACGTAGTTCCATTAAGGAGTACACACTGCGTGCGGTTGGTCAGACAAATATATTAGCATCCAAGATAAAATTCATGTAAGGCAATGATATAGACTGTGGCAATGTTGAAAAATAGTCATTATCAATGTATTCATTTTATGCTGCAAAACAACCCTAGTCTAATATTGATTACATTAATATCCTGCCTTTCCTTCAGGAAATCAAAGCAAATTACATTGGGCTCTCCTTCTATTTTATCCCCGCAAAAAACACCAATGTGGAAGACTGGTTTAAGAGAGAGTGATTAGCTCAAAATCATATCAGTAACCTAGTCCAACAGCTTAACTTTAAGCTTTAAAGTAGCCTTGAAAATTATCCCATAGGATTACTAACCAGCACATTTTTCAGTAACCACCTAGGTTTTTTTCATGCTGGTTAGGGAGTAGATGGTAATAATTTGTTCTATCTACTCAAAGTCCTGCATGAAATTTATTAGTTGTCTATAGCTATAAGCCACATTTTAATTAACATTCTTTTAAATATTTTTATGCCTTTAAACTGTTAACATTTTTAAATTTATTAGGAAGCAATAAAATGGGCTGAACACACTTTTTGAAATGACTAAAATCAGTTTCTGTACCCATGGTGATAAAGCTTGAATAGTTATCCCCAGTTACTTCTTTTCATTTTTAACAAAAAAACCCTGCCATTTCATTATAAAAATGGAAAGAACAAAATTAGAGTGCAGTGCAATCATCTGCATGCCAACACAGAAATAAGCCTCAGCAAACTCAGTGTTTTTTACTCCCACGAAAATAAAAATAGGGTTAAAAGAAAATAAATTAATTTAAGTCCCCCCTTGCTAGAACAGTATCTTATTTTTAGGTTTATTAAAAGGAGGTACTCGTCTGAAATTAATTTTTACTTTCATTGTGTTGCTTCACACTTTGCTTTTCAGAAACAATAAAATGATGTAAGGACCCTGTCATTAGCATTTCTGACAACTTTTGCTAAACATGATGTACTTATAATGAAAGCTATGCAAAGATAGGGATGGTGGCAATTATTTATTTACAGATTAACAGTTGGAAGGAACTTTGTCTAGTCCAACCCCCCCGCCCAATTGGGAGACCCTACACCATTTCTGACAGATGGCAGTCCAATCTCTTCTTGAAAGCTTCCAGTGATGACACTCCCACAACTTCTGAAGGCAAGCTGTTCCATTGGTTGATTGCTCTCACTGTCAGAAAATTTCTCCTTATTTCCAAGTTGAATCTCTCCTTGTTCAGTTTCCATCCATTATTCCTTGTCTGGCCTTCTGGTGCTTTGGAGAATAGCTTGACGTCTCTGTGGCAGCCCCTCAAATATTGGAACACTGCTATTATGTGTCCCCTGGTCCTTCTCTTCATTAGACTAGCCATGCCCAGTTCCTACAACCATTCATCATATGTTTTAGCCTCTTCTCTGCACTCTTTCTAGAGTCTCAACATCTTTTTTATAGTGTGGTGACCAAAACTGGGTGTAGTATTCTAGGTATGGTCTTACTAAGGCTTTATAGAGTGGTGTTAGTACCTCACTTGATCTTGATTGTATCCCTCTGTTAATGCAACTTAAGATTGCGTTGGGTTTTTTGGCCGCCTCCGCACATTTATTTAATGTTTTTCTGTCCTGCTGCAATCAAAACCTTCTCAGTGGTTTATATAGAATACAAAATCAATTAAACTATCCAGGGTGCAAACTTACATCAAAACAATAAAATAATAACAGCACAAAAATAAGAATACAAACAAAAGGTAGAAATGATATGATCAGGGGAAGACTCTCTGAAACAGTTCCATCTTTATTATTTCCCAAAATATTAACAAAGAGGACTACCATAGCTTGATCTCTGCTCAGCACTCCTACTTAAAGGGAGTACTTTCTCAGTCCCCAGAATCTGCTGAAAATGTGGGAAATGATGTTCACATGTTCAGCTTCCACTTTAGTCCTCCTTGTAGCTAATTATGAATTCCAGCAACACTAAAAGTCATCTCTTTCTTTCCTGTTATATATCTTATACAGGCATTTTTTTCTTTCAGATTTGTTCAACCTTCTTAAGTCTAGAATAATAATGATTATGCTATTTTATAATTCTACTTTTCCCTAGTTTTTTTCATTATTAAAATAAAGTACATTGATTTTGTATTGCTGCTATTTGTAAAGAAAAGCTTTTCTTATTTCAATAGCTCAGAATGTAAGTGCATCCGTGTTTTCAAATACCACAGTATGCATTAATATATCTGTAAGATGCAGAGGCAGTTTACCATTTACATGTATTGCATGAAAAGCATTTTTGAAAGCTACCAAATAAAATAGTTTAATCTATGAAATTAAGCTAGTTTGCTTATATTTTATGCATTTAGTTTGCTTCATTAATTAGATCCTGATGGTGGCAGCACTTGTTAAGATATAAAGATCATACTTATATTCCCACTTGGAGAAATGCTAATGTAATGTTCTATTACTCAGAAATGTAAATAAACTAAAAATCCTCCAAGTGTGAGTAAGGTACTTTTCTTTTTCTTTCAACAATTACTGTCACCCTGAAGATTTAATTAGAATTTCTAGCTAAAGAAGTATAATGTGAGCACTAAAATATGTCATGCAAAAACTCCAAAACCTTGGAGTTTTGATCCGTAAAACCACATTCATTTTTCTGATGTTTTTTTAGAATTGTAGATATGAGGTTAAGAAACTATATTTTCAAATACAGACTATTTGATGAACTAAATAAATATAAGATTAGCTATTAAAACAGCCATGAGCCCTATTTTTTTACCAAATGTTTGTCCAGGAAAGCTTAAGATACCTTGACAGAGAAAGTGCAGGACAGATACATATATCCTGGGTGCCAGATAAGTAAGCCATTTGGGCATCTTCAGAATGGTCTTTCCTTTAATACTCTTTCAGCTTAAGAAGAAGAAGAAGAGGCTGCCCTTCATGGAATTAGATCCCAACCTGTTGGGAATTTTAAATTTTAATTAAATTGTATTCATATAATACAATTTATTGCCAAGTAATACAGGTCTTTTGTTATAGGTATCAAATGTCATCCTTGGGTTTTGTACTACTTAGTCGCTTATCTGCAATTTTGTGTTAACTACACTTTCTGGATATTTTTCAAAGGGAATCCCCACATAAAACATCACAACAGTGAAGACGAGATGTGACCAAAACACAGGTAATTATTGTCAAATCCATGCAGCTGAAGAACGGTCACTACCTACGCATTAATTGCCTTTGTGAAAATATACTTTTTGCCACAGCCACCACCTATAAATCAAATAAACAATAAACAAAGAGCACTCCCAAACTATTTCCTTACTCTTTTATCAGGAGTGCCACCATTCCAGAACAGAATCTCAGTTCCCAAGTCTAGTTTCTTATTGTTGAAGAGCATTTCCATTTTATTTGGATTTGATTTCAGGCTGTTCTCTGTCATCCAAGTAGGATCAAACCTAGGTAAATTTTACAGGTGCCGATTGCTTCCTTAGAAATGAACGATACGGAGCAGTAGAACTTGGTGTCATATTAATAGGATCCTATTCTAAGGTTCTAATTGACCTTTATATTCCTGTAAATTTTGATCAATCTTGGCTGGCAAGATAGAACTATCAAAGGTTGCTTTGCTGTGCGTTCATCAATAGATTGGGATTACTGCAAAATAGAATTCTGTGCTGTCTATCCTATTTTAAGTTTGGTTTGTATTCAAAACAATAACCACATCAATGGGGAAAAGGTAGAGGAATTTTATTAAACAAAATAGATTAAAATTAAAAATAATAGGCACAGCAAAGATCATCTTGCGCCCAGTCTGCCTGCCACAAATCTGCAAGAATGCTAGTGGATAGACTCTTGAAGCTGGCATATTATTCCCAGGATTCCTGGGAATTTTCAGGATCCAGGTCTTCACAGAGGTTTATCCTTGGAGAGATACTGAGAACTTGTAGAGTTGCATCTATGTCTAAGTGCTTTTTGCTACTCTTATTTCTATTTATTATTATATTATAATCACATTAAAATTGCAATAAAATACATGTTATAACTAATTAACTAACACATATTAGCATAATATGAGGCAAACAGCATTTCTGTATTTTGTCATGATAACTTTTCTAAGTAACCATAGCTTTTTGAGAAAGAATATTTACTAAGAATGATAAATCAATCTTAAAACTAAGGAACATATTAGAAAACAATGATGTATCTATTTAATATACTGTGATGTACTGCATAAGCTTGAGAAAAGAGGATGTGCCAGACTAATCAGCAGTTATTGAGATATTTACTTGTGATTATTGCTGCCCAGGGGGAAACACCAAATATTGAAAGCATCTTGCCCCCAACAATCTGTGTGCTTCTTTTACCGACCTCGGAAGGATGGAAGGCTGAGTCAGCCTTGAGCCTGTCAAGATCGAATTCCTGGCAGTGGGCAGAGTCAGCTTGCAGTATGCAATCTAACCACTGTGCCACGGCTCTTACAGGTTTATCCTTATTCAGTTCTCTAATTTATTTTTTTATATTTTAATATCATTTTTGTTTTGCTCCATAATGTAGTCCTATTTCCCTGAAGGTATATGTAGCAAAGCACTTTTTCCATTATTATATCATGTAATACTGTTGCTATAAAAGTTGAGGTAATTCAGATATTATTTTACCAGTTGCTCCAGTGGTTGCAGTCTTAGATTTAGTTCATCTCCTCTGGGGCTAGAAGCGATTCATTTAGAATAATTTGGAGTTTCACCTCTTTTTCATAAACTATGAATAAGGTTAACTACCTTTGTTTTAATAATTTCCCTTTGGATACATTATTAAAATTGTTTCTTTATTCAAAGGTATTGTGCAAACACTAGAGCAGTGCTTAACAGTCTATTACAATACACATTCATTTGGTTTTTCAATATTGCAACCGCTATTTAAACTGAGATGTTGCATGATAAATAGTTGCATTTATTTTATTAAAATAATATTTGTACTGATGTGATTTTGTATAGTCTTCAATATAAATAAATTATTTTCATTACCAAGATTTCTTATAGATATTATTAATAAAAAGTGGCAAGAATTGGGCTGTATAAAAAGAACTCCTAGAGTTTTTCAGTATATTTTAAGTCCTTGTAAACATATTTCTGGCAGTTGATTTCTAAAAAAGATTAATAGTTTAATATGGCTTTTTGATCTGACATCAACACCATTTTCTCTCATCTAAGTTTGTCTATCCACATGTAAAATTTCAGAATCCAGTCCAAGTTCTACAGTTGGAATCTGTTCAGCTGTAGATAAAAATCTCTTCATAGCATCATAATATTGTCATAAACCAAAATTGTATAAACACCGATGATGTATTTATAAGAGTTATTTTAGGAAAACTATCAATTCTTTCAGAAGGTACAGTGTTGTGATTCACATCACAATTTATTTATTTGAAATTCTGCTTTTTCCTACTAGAGGACCTGAAAACCATTTAAAATGGGATAATGAAAACAATTCTGAATAAAAATTTTTAAAAAGCATAAAAATAAATATCAAAATTAAAAGAAAATTCATTTTAACAAATCAGAAATGCAAAATAAAACCAATCTAAAACATAGTTAAGATCTGGTATACTTGTCAGCTACCAATGACTGTGTGGACAAGCAGGTATTCAGTTGTTCTCTGAAGAAAGACAGTATTGAGCCAAGTTTCCCTGGAAAGAGAAAGATTCATGTTTGATGTGCTGCCAAAAAAAAAGTCTACTCGCCACTGCACTGTGATCTAAATCCAACAATGGAAACATAAGCTGGGCTTCCCTGGATGATCTGAGAGCATGAGTTGGATGATGTCGGGAAAAAAACTATTTTTAAATATAGTAATTGAGACTTATATAATAATAAATAGACGGATGTGAATCTTAAATTGGGTTTAGTATCTTATAAGCAACCAGTACAATACTTTCTGGATTCATTGTTAAAATATACCACTTATTATTACAATCAGAATTATAGCTGTATGATTGCCAGATCCTTCTAGCACCTTGTCCAAAGTTTGGCATTTTTTTTTAAGCGCTGCACACCTTCCTATAAATAATTCATCCAAAAGGTAAGATCATCCGCACGTGCTGACATCTTTTAAGATTGCTATATATTATTCTCATGAAAAGCCTATGAGATAATGCCCGGGTACCTGTGAATCTCATTTATAGGAAGGCATCTCAACTTTTTAAAAAAGTCTTCCTTAGTTTTGGAAATTCCAAAGGTATTATACACGTCCTGGTTCTCTCCTTAATCCTAGACTAAAGGCATGCTAAATGATAACACTATTTAACACAATGTTTTATTTAAAAACAAAGATATGTATTGTGCAGTGTATTGTGATCTGTGTCATGTTAATTTCCAGTGTTCTCTGTTGATATTCCTATCAATTACGGTAGTTTTAGGTTCATTTTCTCTTTTGTGTATTTGTTTCCAGAGTTATTATTCCCAATACTGAATCAGGCATTTTGTAGTCAGCGCAGTATAATACCATCTTTTCTTTAGAGAACTTTCTGATTTCAGATTAAACAGTATACTCCATTGTAAAGCAAAGATCTCAAAGTAATGGAAGTGCATTGTTGTGCAAGACAGATGCTGCTGCTATTCCGTTGCTGGGTAACAGGTGCTTGGTTACATAGTTGATGATTGTCATACATTCTCTCTCTCTCTCCCTGTCTCTTTCACCATTTCATTTCTAGTATGTAAGATTTATGAATATAATTGACATGATCTCAGTGGCAATTTGCAGGCCTGTAATCATTTTAAAACTCAGATTTTGCTCAGGTTAAATGTAGCTGTAAGTGATAATGTTCTGGGAGCTTTTGCTGTTGCACTGTTGACACTATGTTGACATAAATTTAAAGCAAGTAAAAGCAAGAAAGAGAGCGATCCTTTTTTGTCCTATCCCCTATGTTTCAAATTACAGTAAGGAGAAAAATAAGATAGTTCAAATAAAATTTCATTCATTTTTATTATAGAATATAGACAATAGTTCAAGTAAAAAATATGCATGCATTCATTAATTTAACTTTTACTTTCACTCAATTGCATTTTAAGGCTTTTCAGAGTATAGCTTAAGATGTATTCAGAATTAGAGATGATAGTATGTTTGATAGTTAGGAAACACATGCCAAGTAGAGTTCCCAAAATAGAACAAGTGTAATTGTTTTCATTTACTTTGGTTACACTAGTACATACTCTAAATATTGATATATTAAATATTTACTGTTACAACAACACTTCCACGTTTCACTGCTTGATCAGCTGGCCAAGAGTGTGGCACATTCCTTTGCTTGGGTGTTCATTTTTTGCGATATGAAATCAGAATGAACAGGTATTTGTTTATAATTTTGATGATTAGTTTGATTACTTTTAATGACTTTTATAGCTACATATAGTGTCTGTACAGTTTTATACTTGTGTAGTGACATTTTCTTGTCCATCCTCACCTCCTTTGTACTCTTCAGTTAATGGATAGTTACAATTTGGTGTCAGCGCGCGCGCACACACACACACATTTTTGCATTCTTAACTACTCTTTTTGATTCTTTCCTTATTGTATTAATTGTTATAACAGATATTCATAGATAAATGTATTTCCATTAATTGCACTTAGAATACCTTTTTTTCCAATTTTGCATTCATTTGTTAGAGATTCATAAAAAAATAAAGGACCACAGTTCAAATAATCATTTTACCCAATCTAAGGTTACAAAGTATCAAACAGACACAAATGCTTTAGTGCAGTAGTATATACATAACAAATGCTTAGCTAAATATTTTTCGGGGGGGAGGGGTGTTCTTCATTTGAAGAAAAGCTCTTGCTTTCAGGGCTTGTTTGTTCCCAAGGAAAAATAACATTTTAAGGAGATTTGTGCAGTCCATGAGGAGGCGGAAAAGTGCCTGTGTCTGTCTTTCATCATACAGGACACTGCTCATCTGTGGCCTCTGATTTCCCATGCACTAATTAAATCCCAAAGAAAGGTTTTGTGAGGGAAGTCTTCCCACAGAACTTCTTCATATAAAGAGCAAAAGTAATCAGGGAAGCCGATAGAGATGTATAACAGAAAAAGAAAGAAAAGACTCTTTCAGGAATTGGAGGATAGATTTAGGATAACATTAATTTAATAAGCTCAAAGTTGATCTCAAATCTTAATTCTGTGAGCGCTCTATAAAGAACCTATCTAGGCATGCAGGAAAAGTTATAAATGAAGATGCCCCATCTTTGGAGACCAGTATTACTTATCTTGCTATTCTTTTTTTAAATAAAAAAAAATTATTAAAGCATTACAAAACACATAAAAACTAACACAAACTAATAAAGTACAGAAGCAGTAATAAGAGAAATAAGAAGAAAAGCAAAAGTGCAGAAAAAAAGAACCGAAAAAAAAAATAGAAGCTTCCAATTGCAACAAGTATAAGTACCTTTACAAAATTCTCTTATACTGTTTATTAATCAAGTTTGCATAGCTGCCCATCTTACAAAAAGTGACCGAGTGGTATACGATAATCAGATAAAATGACAGATTAAACACTACAAATATGAAGATATAAAAATCCATATTTAAAAGATAAATATTATAAAAACAAATAATACAAACCCTAGACAAAGAGAGGATAAACACCACCACCAACAGAGCCATTGAAGCATGTTGATTCCCTGGGAGCCCCAATCCTGATAATAGATCCAGGTCTTGAGGAACTTCTGGAATATCAAAAGGGATGGAGCTAATCTAATCTTTGGGGGAGGGGAGAAAGAATATTCCAAAAGGTGAGAGCCACAGCAGAGAAGGCACGTCTTCTGGGATCCACCAAATGTAGTTTCCAATCTAATGGTACCTGCAGCATGCTTTCTCTGCCAGATCTAATGGGGTGGACTAATGTAACTGGGGAGAGGCAGTTCTTCAGATAGCTCGGTCTCATCCTCTGAGAGGCTTTAAAAGTTAAAAGCAGCATCCTGATTTGTTCCCAGAAGCAAACTGGCAACCAATGCAGCTTGCAGAAAAAATGTATAACATGTATTGTTGTGGAAGTGCACATAACTGACTGCACCGATGCATTCTGTACCATCTGAAGTTTCCAGATACTCTTCAAGGGCAGCCCCATGTAGAACACATTGCAGTAGTCCAATCTGAAGGTGATTAGCGCCTGAGTAACCGTAAGCACACCCTGGCCACATACAGGTGTTAAAGAGGAGAGGAGAAAGCACCTAACCCAGCTGCACATCACATTGTAAAAACCAAGGGCAGGATAAGTTTTGCAGGATAAGCATGTAGGATAAGCTTTTTCTGTGGTCACCCTTAAGCTGTCATGCTCTGGTTGAGGAATCATCCTCAGACAAGGAAGATTACCATGACAAGTTAGGCAGCCGAGTAAAGAAAACTCAAACTGAGACAACAGAGGGCATAGTAATAGATATGCTCAAACCAAACAGTGGACCTGGTTCAATTGATTCAGATTTCACCAAATATTCAGTTGGATGCAGGCTGGGCATTTCACTTATTTATTCAAGAAAATGCCTGTACAATGCTGAAACAATTCTATGTGATGGGCCAATCTTCTGTCCTTGCACCATTTTTTAAATAGGAAAACTTCTTTGGACACTTCAGCCTTGCCTGACAGTACTGTTCGCTTGCCTCTTGGACCTTGGTTTTTTAATTACAGATCCACTTTCTTGTGAATGTGGACTCTGTGTGTGGGAATGGAAGTGAGGAGGAAGAGCCACAGACTGGACAATCATCATAGTCCACAGAAGGAGAGGAGTATGTTACATCTTCTCTGTGTTTAGTATTACCTAAATATTTGTTTTTCTAGCTTATGAAAACTGTGACAGGGCTTTTTATTTTTCAATCAGGTGGGCACATTTGGAATTTTGAGACAGCTACGATGGATATAGTCAGTCACAAGACTTTCATTTCTTAGAAAAGCAGATCTAATGAGGCTAAGTGTCAAGCAGCTTATCTAATTACTTGAATATAAAGCACCATTGGAATCTAAATTCGCTCCATTTATCCCAATACCCTCCCAAATACATGCTGTAACAAACAATATTTCCACTATACAATGTCCACTTCCTCTCTTATTTCTTCATTTTTTCTAGGTTGATTTTTTCCCCAATGGTTGTCTCATTTTCTCTTGTCATTTCTCTTTTCCTAACCACTTCTGTCTTTAATTTTGTCCATGTAATCTTGCTCTCCTCATCCTAGTCTTGGTCTCCCTACTTCCTGTTTCCATTTCTTCAAGTCTGTCCAAACCCTCAAAATTGGCAGCAATAATCAACTCCAGGTATCCATTTGTTCTTACTGTTGATTGAGCCAGCTCTTTGTCAAGCAACTGGGGATAGTTCAAAGCAAAATATTGTCAGCAATTATTTTGCATTATCTTAATGCCTGTTGATCCATCTGGGGACCCAAGACAATCCCAAGAATAGAAAGGATGTTTGAGAGATGGACTTTACTTCTAAAGCTCATTTTAGAATACTTTAAAAAAAAATAAAACCCACAGAGATTAGCAGGGTGCTTCTCAGAAGGGGGGGGGGATGTTTGTGCAGCTGCAGCACCATATAGCTCTTAATTATTTAAAGTTGTTATTATTGCATTCTTTTATATTTGTTCCTCATGCTGAAATCACAAGATGAACAAATAATTATATAGTTTTTAATTTTTTAATTTATTGTATTACTGTTAACAGCAGTGGTATACAAGGAACATTTATATGGTGCAAGTTCACTAATCACTGGATTAGTATCTGTTTTTCCTGCCACCAAACTTTGTAGTACCAATTAGTGGGAAAGTTGCTAAACATTTCATAAAGAGGTGATTGTGCACCCATTTCTTAATCTGCCTCAGAAATCTTTCAATTAGAGAAAGAAAAGCAGCACCTTTTAATAAAATCATAACATCTGGGAGGGAGGAAGAGCTGTATGTGCAACGCTGAGCTGTGTTATAAGAAGAGTGAAGTCCTGGTACTAAAAGCCAAAAAAAACAAAAAACCCCACCCATGCTTTCACTACTTACAGTTTGCTGAGCATGTTGACTCAGAGAGAAAGTCCTCAGACAATTTGTTTGTTGTGCTTCCATCATCACGGGTCTATTAGATCATTTTAATTGAAAAAAACCTACTTTGTTATGCTGGCATCTTTCCAGTAATTGTTCATGCTAGTGCCAAAACCCACTCTTTTCCTGTAACAGAAATGTGTACTGGATTCTATTGTTGGAATGGATCAGATATAACAGGTTATATCTGTTAACCTTAGACCTGTATACTTCCAGGGTTTGATTCTGGAATCAGATCCTTTGCAAGTCAAGAGTAAAGCATACTTTCATATTAAATGAAATCACTTTAGCATGTTTTTTTAGAACTTATACAGGAAGTTTAAATAGTTTCTTCAGAATTGGAGGTAGTTGTTAAAGTCTTCCAGTTCAATTCCTTTCCATTTACTGTAGTCAGAGAATCAGGAAATTCTGTTTTGTTAGGAAGTTTTTAAAAACAAATTAAGGCAATTTTTTTTTCTTGTATTCATGTTACTTGGTTTGCATTTATCCTTTGTTAAAGACTTCTCTAACAGAGGCAAAATGATCTTTATGGGTGTTTGTGCGTGCGTGTGCGCGTGTGTTTGTGTGTGTGGAAAACGGAAGTTTAATTGCCCTAGCAAGAAGAAACAAATCCCGTAAATGATCAGATTTCTCTCAAGATCAATTTTCCCATTTTGACTACTGTTAAAATAGAGTGCTAATGTTTTGCAAAGACTTTTATGTCATTCTGAAAAATTACCTCTTTGTTAGTTGTTATTTTTTAATTCAAGTTTTATTTAATTCCAAAAGATGTTTTGATTTTAATGGGTAAAAATATATCAGAAATATTTCATTTAGTTCCATCCTGACATGATGGGAAATGTTTTTTAAGTTAACATTTGCAAATGTATCAGAAACATAATCATGTAGTACAATCTGGAAATCAAATAATTGAATTACCTAGGATAGGATTTATTTTATGAATTTCAGTTTGTTCTCTTTCTTTCTTTCCCTTCTCTTTCTTTCCTATACAGTTAAAAAGTTCATGTGGACAACTACTTGCTCTGTGCAGAAGTCCAAATTATAACATTCCCAACAGATGCTTGTGTGCTCAACATCTCTGTGGGTAATTGGCCTGCCAAAATTCTCCCCCCAAGATTTGGTCAATTAGATTTGCCCGTTGCTTTCATTTGAGAGTCTCTTAGACAGAAAGTGCTGTGTGCAGGCTTATAGCTAGCCTCGATTTAACAACCATTAGTTTAGTAACCAAAGTTGCAATGGCACTGAAGGAAGTAATTTATTATTGGTTTTCACCCTTACGACCGTTGCAGCATCCCCATGGTTCACGATCAGAATTTGGGTGCTTAGCAACCTGACTGTATTTATGACAGTTCAAGTGTTGTTGGGTCATGTGATCATTATTTGTAATCTCAGTCAGCTTCCGACAAGAAAAATTCATGGGGCGAAGCCAGATTCACTTAACAACCATATGATTCACTTAACAACTACAGTGATTTGCTTAACAACTGTGGCAAAAGAAGTCATAAATTTGGGCACAACTCACTTAACTGTGTTGCTTAGCAATGGAAATTTTGGGCCCAATTGTGGTAGTAAGTCAAGGACTACCTGTACCATTTGACTAGGAGGGATTCCACACAAAATTGTTTTTTTCTGTGGTGGAAGACGTATTGGATGGAGGATATTGGGCAAGTATGGTGCCCTGTTTCCTTACATTATTGGTGTGCCGCACAGATAATGCTGATCTTCTCTAATCAATTGCACATATGATAGAAGAGCGTATCTAACAATTCCTGAATTAAACCTAGTAAATAGTAGATATGCCTCTAAAGTGGCTAAAACTTGTACAAAATGAGGAAGTGATAACTAATCATTCTTCCGTGAGAACATGGAAAATGGAAATGAATTGGGAGCAAAGTTAATAATTGTTCCTACTTCCTTGCTTTTTAAAGAAAAGCCTGCATTTCTGTAAACAGGGACCTGTGTCTCAAGCTATGTGAATTAAAGAATAAAGTTAGGTAAATATGTTAAAAAATTCTGCTGAATTAAAAAAAATAGTTACAAAAGTGAAAATGCTGTAATTTGTCATAATGTATACACAATGCTGTATGCAAGAATAGAATGTTTACATATTTACACAGTTCACAACCAGCTGCGATAACAGTGTAATATATTCCTTTATATAACTCTATTGTTTGATATTCAAATAGGAAAATAAGCCTATTGTATTTAAACTATTTGTAATGTGTTTACTTTTTTCATTATAATATAATTCCTAGGGCCTAGGACATAGAAATGCACATGAAGTAGTTAGTGGTAGGGAATCATTGGAGCATAATGAAAATGCATATAGATAATCACTTGAACAATATTATCAAACATGTCTTTAAAAAATTAAAAATGTAAAAAAATTGTAGGCACTAGTTTAAAAATAAAATAATGCTTCGAAATTAGCTACTCTGTAGAAGGATGAAATCCTTTTTTGTTTTGAATTCTAGTGATTAGAATATAAAATAGTTCCATTGCTTTTAAAGATGAATATTTTATACATAAGTTTAGCAATGTATTCTAGAAAAAAGAATATGCATTGGATAAGTTTTAAAACATTTATATTACCATACTTTTCTTATAATGAGAACAATGCTATATACATGTTTGTTTTGGGGCATTTGAAACAAAATATTATAAAAGGAATGGGAAATATCAGAAGAGGTTTGGGACCCAGAAAACAGTAAGAATGATAAATTGTAGATTTGATTTCCATATTCCAAAAAAATGATTGGAAGAATTCTTAAGGAGTAACCTAGGATAAAGTTATATTTAAGTGTATTAAATATATTACATCTGTGCATATATACGTATGTACAGTTATTATGGTTACCTTTTTTTTACAGATTAAATAATTTTCCCCTTGGCCACATAAAATGTTGACATTTGAGAATACGTTTTTGAGGGTGTCTAGTGGTTAACCTGAAACTTTGGATGATTTCTTTCTCTTCCCTGGCATTTGGTGAGCTAAATCTATGTAATAATAGAATTATCACAAGAATGTATAGATTTTTCTCCCCTTTACATTACACTATGTTCAGATTGGTTATTATAAATGGGAAAAGTCAAAGTGCCTCAATAAAAATTATAACGTTTACACATACATGCACTCACAGTTAAATTTAAGATTAAATTAAAATCTTTCCCAGCTTGATTTTTTTTAATTCATAAAAATTGTTAAGTGTAATATGTTGAAACTTATGACTAGGAAAAATACTTGTTATCTATGAAATTGTCTGGATGCCTTTGGGGCAATATTTTCATCAAAGGCCAAAGAGTTATTTTAAAATCAATAAAATCAATTTAGCCAAATTTTATAGGATTATTCAGGTACATTACATTCATTGGTTTTTGCCACAAAGCAAAAGTTTAACTATACATTTTGATTGTCATATTTTTACAGCTAGCGGGAGCAATCATTTTCAGCATCCCTGGCACAACGAACACTTAAAATGTCCCTCCATTCAATCCATAGATGTATCTTGGGATTGATTTCAAGCTGTTCCAGATATCATAGTCTCATAGTTAGAGTAATGTATACTGCCTTGAGTTGCTCTGTGAGCAAGATGGGCAGTCTCCAGATTTGATAAATAAATAAATGAAAGAAAAAAAAAAGAATGGGAAGAAAGTGGAAAGAATAAACAGGCAATACATATGAGAAAATTCTGTCAATAATTCTTTACTAAGACTAATATTATTTTAATATCACAAATAATTAGGAGATATTTTAATATGCCCATAGTTAGAAATCAGGAGTGAACAGCAATATAGCCATAGTTATAGCTGATTGTTTATAATGGTGACATTTGAATTAGCGGAAGGGCTTGAAAAAGAATATCTTAGCGTTAAGTAAATAGGTTACAGAATAGCAAATGCAATTCATTGTGAGGCATGTTGATTCTAATCATGCATACTGTACATACATGCATTACCAGGTTCAAAGCTCATGTAGTAAATATCTCAGCAAGAATACCATACACAGATCTGTTACCTATGCATAAGGAATCACACAGCTGGAAAAGATGAAGAAAAGGATAACTAAATAGTGAACAATGGACTTCTTTCCCTGCAATTGCAGGCAAAAAAGTCAGCACAGTTTACTGAAAGGGTAAAGAAAAATTCCTCCTGGTAGTAGAACAATTCAAGAAAAGCTAATGAGAAAATAGGAATCAGTAACACTACAGGTGATTTTAGGGAAAGTGAGTTTTTTTTAAATTCCTTTTAATCAGGATTCAAGGTGGGATATGGGTCAAAAAAGCAATGATTATTCTGGTGGATGATTATAATCAGAATTTGAATGGAGGAGACGTCACACTTGTGTTCTAGATCATACCTGTGTTCTAGATTATCTGCCATGGCATCCTTCTGGATCTCCTGCAAAGGTTGGAGGTATCATTTTGTGGTGGTTTCACTCCTGTCTGACAGGCAGCTCCGTTCAGTAATTGTGGGGGGAAGCAATTCAGCCTGTGTTTACTCCGATCTGCTTGCACCATGTTATTCAGCATCTATATGAAATCATTAGAAAAGGTCCTCTTACAGTTTGGGGTAAGGTATCATCACTATTTGGATGCCAGTATGCATCAGGCTGGAGATGTACATGAAGACTTAAGTCAGTCCCTGAAGACCATGAGAGACCAGTATAACCACTCCAAAGAAAGAATTACGAAATGTTTTATCTTTGCTTTCTTAATAATTAGGGTCAGATTTTTTTTGTACCTTTATCCTTATGACAATAAATATTTTATACCAAAGCAAGGAGAATAAATCTGGATTAACTCTTTTTTTTCTGTGTTTATCCCATACTTACAATGAATTCATCTCTTTTAGGTTGTGCATAGCAGGTTTTTTTTTAGTAAACCAAAGTTATTTATGCAAACCATCTGCAAGTCTTCCTCCTCCTTCAATAGAAATAAACTAGCCATTGAAGTGGTATAATCCAGTCAGTAATTCAAGTTAGATATCTGGCTTGATAATGCACTTTGAAATTTGTTATTGCCAATCTACTTTGTTCTTGCAAGTCTTGTGAAATCTAATCCTCTGCTTTTTATTTGATATTTGTCTCTGCTGCTCAGTTAATACCTTGTTTTCTGTTCTTACTTGAATTTTTGAAAGAGGAAGTTAAAATTGGTAAAAAATAGTCATTTTTACCACTACTGTTTTGTGGATGGTTTTAGTTATTTCCCTTTTGAAATATGCCATTATTTTTTCCCCAGTCTATATTTTTAGTTAAATAAATTCCCTAAACTTTTTAATAGTAGTGTTAAACCCTCTCATTTGCTTTTCTTCTTCAGATCCATTCCATGTAACTATTTGTGTCTTTTCTTATTAATACAGTATACATACTTGTTTTATTAATACAATGTCCTGATTTTTTGATTGTTGAAATAAAATATGAAACATTGAAAAAAGAAACTTCTTCACATAGTACATAAACTTGAGAAAATTAATAGTCAAAAAAAATATTGACCATTAGCTTAGTAGCTTTCTAAAGCTATCTGGTTTTACATTTCTAAATATAAAAAGCTATAGTAAATCAGTTATTCTGGGTGGAATGTTTTGTATATCCTTATGATTCATGCATTCCAATAGGGAATCTATTTTGAAAAGTGTATGATTCTTTTGGAATATATATATTTTGTTTTTCAGTTGATTCTAACATTTTGTGACTTAATAGAAATAATTTTGCTGGGATTATATTTCAATACAGGTAGTCCTCAATTTACGACCACAATCGAGCCCAACATTTTTGTTGTTAAGTGAGTTTTGCCCCATTTTATGATATTTCTTGGCACAGTTGTTAAGTGAATCACTGCAGTTGATAAGTTAATAACCCAGTTAAGTGAATCTGGCTTCTCCATTGTCAGAAGGTCGCACAAGGTGATCACATGACCTTGGGACACAGCAGCAGTCATAAATGTGAACCAGTTGCCAAGCATCTGAATTTTGATCACATTATCATGGGGATGCTGCAAATGTCGTAATTGTGAAAAAGAGTCATAAGTCACAGTGACTTTGAATGTTCACTAAATGAACTGTTGTAAGTCAAGGGCTATCTGTACTTTCTTTGAGTTTTTGTAAATTTGTGCTTATGTTATTGGTGATACTATCTAGCTACCTTATATTTTATAAGATTCTTTTTCACTTTTCTAAGTATTGAGGACTTCTCCAGTAACTTTTTTCTTTGTTTTATATGTCCAGAATATTTAAACTTTAGTTTAATCATTAGTGTTTCCAGTAGTATTGATTTTTTTGTTCTTCTTACAATCCAGATGGTTTTCTACTGTATTCTTTACCCCAACTCAAATACATTTTTCCTTCATCCAGCCTTGCAGATGACTCCAAGCTAGGGGGAATAGCCAACATTTAGAAAATAGGCTCAAGATCCAGAGACTGCAATCTCATCCAAAGCAGGTTGAAATTCAAGATCCATGTCCAGTTGTTTTCTGCCTTTCATTTTCTTGGGTTACACTTTCTATACCCTTTTGTGTGCTGCGTAATGTTGCCTATCCAAAAGGCAATGAATGATAGGTGTGTGTTTGTGTGTGTGTGTGTGTGTAAAATGTCTGCTGGAAGGCATTCTGAAATATGTTTTTAGCAATATGTTCTGCAGTTTGAGGAAAATCATATTTATATACAGTAGCAGTTACTCAGATAAGAAAATGGAATATTCCTATTACCAATCACAAAAGTATTTCCTTGCAATTTTCACATTTAGAGTCATCATATAAAAGCATTGGCAGATGGAGGCCAAAAAAATAAAGATGGTGTATCTGGGTGATCAAAGGTCCACTTCTTTTTAAATTACATATGATGCATGTATTTGGGTGCTTGTGGACTTTGAATGGAGAAACTTACTCTTCAGAAGTCTCCCCTCTCAAACACCACCACTCCTGCCTTTATGTTTTAGAAGGATTGAAGCAATATGGACATGTTATTATGTACCGTGAATGTCCAATAGCTAATAGGAAGGGAAATTTTATCCTTTCCAAGGCAGGTGGATTGTAGCACCCTGTAATTTATGAGGTGTTCCTGTGTGCTAATTCCAAAATGGTCCTTGAGGACAGTAAATAAGATTTGCCGCTCATTAACAAGACAAAATAGATCTGCCTTATGATGCAAACATAAATCACTGGACTTCATAATAATAGCTGCCTGTGGGTGGGGGAATCCTTAGCCCTGACACATTCCACTTACCAAAGTTAACCATTGGTTTTGTTCTAGACAGTAATGAGTGTAAATCTAGTGCTTTGCTTGCTCAGCAAGTCAACCTGAATGCTAGCTTGTTTGGTCTTGCTTTTGCTTTGCCTCTTTATTTGTCCTTTGACATCGGTTCCTCTTTTGATTTGATCTCTGGTCCACTTATCTTCCAATTTGTCTTGTGAAACCAACTTTCATCCAATTCCTATTAGGATTAATTCCCACATCTAGTTTTGACATCATCTTAAGTCATATTTGATGCTCTGAATGCCAAATCTATAAGAGAAATATTTTGAAAAAACATTTGAAAAAAATTATCAGTGGCAAGGGGAAAGACTGCTTCTCTCTGTTGTCTTGGATCAGGAAACAATTGGTTCTTAGCTTGCTTATCTTAGATCGAGTTTGTTCACTTATTTTAATTTCCTTGTCAGACTGATTGCACTTTTGTTGTTATGACTGATTGAAAGGAAACAAAGTCCAGAATAATCAATAGTATAATTTTGATTCTATCATCCTGGCTCTGTGTTAAGATCCTCTGAGAGAGTGTATCAAGCAAAAGCCAAATATATAAATGAATTGAATACAGTTAAATCTAGGATAATCAGGTTCAGTGAGGAAGACTTGGAGTTGTCTGGCAACCACCTGTTCAAGTCTCTTGCCCACAAAGAGAATGTTAACAATCTGATAGTCGTTTAGATCTTCTGGGTCCATAAAATGATTCTTCAAAATTGTAGATGAAAAGAAAGAATAGTTATGTGTTCATATTATACAGGAAACTAATATGCATTTTGTATTACATGTATTAGTTACCTAATTTAATAAATTTAAAATTTAAAATTAATTACATGTTCTCATCATTTCTTGATTAGATTCCTAGAGTGTGCTCTACATTGGGTTGATTTTTGAACATCTGGAAATTTTGAACATGCAAATACAGCAGCCTTGTTACTGATGGGCATTATCAGAAGAGAGCACCCATTTGTGCCTCAGACCTTGCATTGGTTACCAGTAGATTAATAAGAATAATTTAGAGTCTGGGTTTTGACATATAAAGTCTGATATAACTTGGTGTTTAAGAACCTTCAGGGTTGTCTTCTACTTGAATCAGCCCATTCAGTAAGTTGGCAGAAGCTTTTGATAAACCTACAATTGTGAAGTAATAAATTGGAAGCCAGGAGGTAATATTTTTAGTTGCTGCTTCAGTCCTGTGGAAAATCCTCCTTTTAGAATTATGATTTCCTCTATCATTTCTAATGTTCGGGGTCTTACTGAAATTGGAATATGTCTGAAGAGAGTTGGATTGAATGGTTTGGTCTCATCTTTATTTTACCTCAGGTTTTTTAATTGATTTGTTTGTTTGATGTTAGTTTATTTGGTTATGCTGTAATGTTTAATTATTTTTCATTATCATGAAAAATGACAATGTCCAATTTCAGGCAGAGCAAACATATCAGCTTAATTTATAAGTGGTTTACTGATGAATAATACTGTAGTCAATTACAAAGGGAGTTAGAAAGTCTGCTGTGCAAATGCATACATGTGTACTTCAGAAAATACAGGAAAGTGAAGTCTTGTCTGATAAAAGGGCACAACATTGGTAATGTAGACATTCAGTCCAGAAGCATGCTATAGGAGGCAAATGGAGTAAAAGTTGAGAGAAATGGGCACTGCAGCAGCAGAGAGGCGTAGTCCACAAAAATCCAGTAGTCAAACACCAGAGAAGTTAATCAGCCTGTTGAAGTTGAAAGTTCCACACTTGGAACAGAGCATTGCGTACTTTCTCTTCATGTAGACATAATTCCATTGAGGACTACCCACTGAGTGCAGTTGGTCAGCCAATTGAGAATCCATCAAGTGGTACTACTGACTATCTTATATTGCTCTGTCTTACCAAGAAGGAGGTTGCAGTCAACTTTGTCAAATGTCTTGCTGAAGTCCAAGTGCATTATGTCCACAGCATTTCGCTGGTTCACTAATTTAGTTACTTTATCAAAAAAGGCAATCAGGTTTCTCTGGCATGACCTGTTTATAACAAAGCCATGATTGTGTCTATTAATCATCTTATTTGTTTCTAGGTGCTCACAAATGCTCGTTTTTCCCATTATTTTCCCAGATATTGATATCAAGCTGATTGGTCTAAAATTTCCTCAAGGTTCTGTTTTGGTCCCAGTAATCTTCAACATCTTCATAAATGATCTAGGCAAGAGAATAGAAGAGGAACTCATCAAATTTGCAGTCACCAAGCTGGGAGGAATAGCTAATACTTTGGAAGATAGGCTCAAGATCCAGAAGGATCTTGACAGACGAGCATTGGGCTCTATCCAATAAGATGCAAATCCTGTAGTGATAAAAATAAGGTGCTGCACTTAAGCAAGAAAAACCAAATGCATAGGTATAGAATAAGTGATACCTGGCTCACCAGTAGTAACTGTGACAGGGATCTAGGTATCCTAGTGGCCCACCATTTAAGTATGGGCCAGCAGTGTGTTGCAATTGCCAAAAAAGCCAGTGCAATCCTACACTGCATCAACAGAGGGATAGCATCAACACAAGTGATAGCACCACACTTGGAATACTGCATCCAATTCTAGTCACCCTGATACAAAAAATGTGCTGAGATCCAGAAAGTGTGCCTGGGAGCTAAATCATATGATGAATGGTTGAGGAACCTAAGTATGTCTAGCCTATCGAAAAGAAGGATCAGGGGAAACCCAATAACTATCTTCTAGTTTTTGAGGTGCAGTTGCAGAGAAGAGGGGATTGACTCATTATCTAGGCCACCAGAAGTCAGGACAAAAGGTAACAAGTGGAAGTTTGTCAAAGAGAGATCCAACCTAGAAGAAAGGAGAAATTTTCTGACAGAGAGAGCAATTAATCCATGAAATAGCTTTCCTCCTGGGGTTACGGGTACTCCATCACTGGGGTTTTTTCAAAAAATAGACTGGACAACTATTTGGTATAAGACTCCTGCCTTGAGCAGTGTCTTGGACTAGAAGATCTCAAATGTCCCTTCCAGCCATATGATTCTATGAACATGTACACAAGAATCCAAGGTTGTCAAGTCATTTCCAATGGAGAGGCAATTACTGGCAGATGTTCTTATTCAGTAATGGGCATTGCATCTTTGCTTCTTGAGGAGCCAAGTAGTTTGTCTTTGTATGATTCCCCAAAATTGCCAATGTACCCTGTACTGGGCACTCTCTTCACTTGACCCTTCTGCTTCTCCTGATCTGCTGAGTCAACTTCCATTGGTGCATTAACAACCAGTTCCTAAGAGTGGCAACTCTTCTGAGATTCAGAGACTGAGGGGCCTGATCCAGCGAGTTGCCAGTCTTAGACTCCTTATGGGTGAGAGGAGTTTGATTAATACAAAATATAATAACAGTGGTTGTTATGGAGTCCATAAAAGTCACTTTTGTTATAGGTTATATTTATAATATAACCTAAGGTTGTAAAGAGCAGTTAAGATCTACAGTATATCATTGTCTATGTGAATTTGTTGTCATATTCTGGAAGATCTTACTATTTGATATTATCACAATCAACATACATATTCACATTCCCTCCCTCCCTCCTTCCCTCCGAATGGTAAAGGTACAGTTACAGTTTTCATTTTGACACTACTACAGTAGTAATGAGCGTAAAAATGAAATTATTTTACGTTTTTTAATCTGGGAATTTACATCCACTACAGCACATTAACATTTGTCAGTAATCTGTTTGACTTGGGTGTTTAGAAATCTCATGCAGTCACATACCATCATTTAACACCATATATCATCTCCTGAAACATGAGAAGACACAGGAAGCAACTATAAAAGTGTCGCTATTTCTACAAAGACCAACATCTAAAGATTGTAAATCTATAATCTGTGGTTATATTTGGGTTCACCTTTTGCACAATGGACTTTAATATTTGGAGAGGATGAATTTAACTAGAACCACATGCCAGCAGAAGCACATTTTTAAATAACCACAATATGCATGTGATACTGTTTTTAAAACAGTAATTCAGCTACTCTCAGTTGTTTTTCTAATTCCCACTATCCCTTTTAAGGATTTGTTGTAAAGCCAAACCAAAAATCATCAGGAGTTAGAATAGATCATGCAACCCAGCTCTCTTCCCTCCTCCTTTCCTTTCTGTCTTCATTTTGCAGTATTGTATTTCCACTACTTCCTGGTCTCACAGAAAGAGGCAGTGCTGAGTTAGAAAGACAAAAATAGACCTTTACAGAGAAATATAGGGATCGTAAGAGTGTGTGTGTGTGTGCGCGTGTCCGTGTCTTTATGTGTGTGTGTGTGTGTGCGTGTGTGTGTGCACGCGCATGCTGGTGAGAGGAAGACAGCATTAGGCTGATTTCCAGGAGGAGCCTTCTCTCTTTTCACTGTCTGTTAGGCATTTTGTACAGATTTTTGTTCTGTTAAAAAACACTTACCTCTTCCGGAAGTTCTTTATATCTCTTTGGGGGAGGAAAAAGAAACCAACTGTGATCAGAAAACGGGCAGAAACCATTTTATTTGAACAACTGGTAGGAAGAAAAAAGAGAGATACCATCACAGGGATATAAATATCTTCTGATAAAAAAAATATTTGTTTGAATAGAATTATATATCAGTAGTGCAGCCTGACTTCCACCCTGAGGGAGAGCGATGGGGTGTTTGGGCAACAGCAAAACAGAAGATCAGCGTATTGATGAGAAAGCGCAGCGAGAAGCCAACAAAAAAATAGAGAAGCAGTTGCAGAAAGAGCGACTGGCTTATAAAGCCACACACCGTTTGCTTCTGCTGGGTAAGAAGAATGGTTTCTGCAATGGGGGGGGGGGAGAAGAGGGTGCAATAGTGCAGTTAGTTTTATCGGAGAGGCAGATATTATAAACAAACTGCTATTTATGTGTAAGAGAAAATGAGATGGAAATAATGCAGTCCTGTTTTATTAACCAGAGTGGGTTTTAAATGGAGAGATTGACTAAAGTATATGTAACAATATTTTGGGAAGAGAGAGATGCTTTCAACCTGTGTTTTCCCATTTTCTCCTCTCCCCAATGTATTTACATCATGCATTTTTCTCTTTTTCAGGGGCTGGTGAATCAGGAAAAAGCACTATTGTCAAGCAGATGAGGATCTTGCATGTAAACGGATTTAATTCAGAGTAAGAATTATTAATACGTATTGGGGGGAGGAAAATTTAAAAAGAGTCCAAATAGGCCATTTGGAACTCAATAGCCCAAAGAGAATAACTGATATTTGTACACATTTTGTCAGTGTTTCCATTACACAATAAGCATGGGCTTTACAATGACGCATATATATATTCCAAGAATCATGAATTTGTATTCTTCTCCCCCCCCCAACACACACACATAAAATCTGGTCTTTCTACCGTATTTTACACTGTTGTTACTGCAGTGCTTAATAGGCCCTTGTGTAGCAACAACATGGCGACTACTTACAACAAATACTAAATATTGACTGTATGCATGATTAAAGATATATCATCTGTTCATCTGAAATAACTGTTACTGAAAAAAATGTAATAATTTTCATCTTAAAACAAACATGGTTTATTGTCAGTAATATTTATCTCGGAATTTTTTAGAATTTAATAATTTAGATATGATTGAACTTCTAGAACTGAAGTCATAGAACAAGATGAAGTATTTCTGTCCTACAAAAATTCTTTCATATTTGGTTATATGACTTGCAATATATCATGTGTCATTAATCATTTATTTTAGCTAACTCGTATGCCAAATTGTCTGTCAGGATATGAGTATAGTGATTAGGGAAAATAGTTTTTGGCAGGGCAAATTATTACTTGGTGAACATTTCAGAAATAACTGGAGTAACCAATTGATTTTTGCTGTTATACACAGAGAAAAGAAACAAAAAATTCTGGATATTCGGAAAAATGTAAAAGATGCAATTGTGGTAAGAATATTTATTTATTTTTTATTTTTTATATACATATTTAGCAATTGGATAAAACAAATTGCCAGATAAGGCTAAATGAACTTCTGTCAGTATTTAATATGTCCTGTTATTTTTTTCCCCTAGACTATAGTTTCAGCAATGAGCACTTTAATACCTCCAGTTCCATTAGCTAACCAAGAAAACCAATTTCGAGCGGATTACATCAAAAGCATAGGTCCACTTTCTGACTTTGACTACACCCAGGTAACATTTCTTTTTTTTTCTCCTTCCCAATTCTCAAAAAGAATAGGAGTGCGTTATTTTCCATTTGTGACGCCTGGACTTTGTGATAAAATTATAATTAAATTATTTGGTATTGCAATAAGGAAAAAGAAGTGATTCTGATATAATGCTGCATTTTACTTTCCTAAAATATTTAAAATGAGTATAATGTAAATAACAGGTATACAAAACTGTATCAGTTTTCAGTTTTGTGGTTTGTAAAATTTGAGACTGTTTTTAACTTAGTGTAGAATGTTGGTGAAAATTGGTGGTGCTTTATTATCAGAAAGATTATGTTGCTTGTAGAAACTCCATTTTCATCCTTATGAAAACTTTGATCCAATATTTTGTTTTAGTTTGTGCTAGCCATTCATATAAACCATTGTACAGCTTGTAATAATTCATTTAGACCAGAGGTTACTTGCATATATTACTCTGATACACACAAATGTTAAGGTTAAAAATTTTCAGCTCACTCCTTTCTTTTAGTCACCTACATCTATCAGTCTCTATTGGGGAAGTCTGCTAAATAATTATAGATAATGCATAGGGCAAGAGGAATTGATGATAAAAAGAATATCATATAGAATTTAGAGTATACCAGATTTTAACTCTTAGAAATCAGAGGGTTAGACTCTTAGGGAATATGTCCTCAAATATGTTTTTAGAGTATAGGAAAAGGCATTACACAGAAGAGGGAACAGGGCATAACACTGAAGATTTGCTGGTTCCTATGCCCTGTTCCCACTTCTGTTGTGTACTGTAATACCATATACATGATTGTTTCCTTTTCATTTTGCATAATGAAAGGGAATAGAAAGGAACAGCTACTTCCTATTTCTTCATTGATGTCCTGCAGCCAATAAAATTATTGAATGATTGACAGAAATTTAAGATTGTTTGTGCTCACAACTGGCAAATAGCAGTAAAATGTTCTTTTCTTTGTTGCACTCATTATGTTCCAAATATAATTTGAAAAAAAATACATCCAGGATTACTACTAATATTGATAAAAATGAATTATGAGGATTTATCTATAATAATGGAGAATTGTATGTGTTTCCTTTCTTCTATATAAGTAACTATGTCATTATGTTGTCACTATGAAACCTGATTATTTTTAGTCTATTTCTCCTGTTTTTCTTTTGGGATAGTATGGGGTTTATTACTAGTTTTATTAAGAATCACAATATGTTTGTACGGTTTCTGTAAGAGACAAATTTGGTAAAGCACTATCTCTGGTTTAGGTTTGTAATGTGGTAGAGCTAGTCTATTTTTAAATAAATACAGTTTAGATGTTATATATTTGCGTTAAATGCAACTATTCAGAAAACTGTCATATAGTTTGATTGTTACTTGAAATAATTTATTAAGAATAATAAACTTTTGTTTTAAGATAGCTAATATTTAACTATATAACTTTTAAAGTTTCCGTGTTGTACCAACTTGGGAAAAGCTATCACTGAATTCAGTATGATTTTTTGGGGTACCAGTAATATAGAATTGTCTTTCGTGGTATGCACAACTCTTTTACAAAAGTAAATCTGTTAGTTGTATCTATTTGATCTAACAATGTTTTTCTCCTGTCCTTTTATTTATTAAATTTGGTAAATGATATGTGGACTTGACCATGTCATTCTTGTAAAGTGACAGATTGGGAGTGTCCTTTTGTCAAATATATTGAGCATTCAAATACTGCTACATCAGAAAATGTGAGATTTGGTTTAGATCTAATAATAGGAAAGTTGCTACAAAGTGAATTTGTTGGTTTTCTAACTTGGAAAAATCAAGTATGCAGATTAATAGACCTCTTTTGGATTGAAGAAGTCCTTCTGAAAGAGTAATATGGCAAAGCATTTCTAAAAATATTCAAGCATAATAATATAGTAGCCTGCTATTAAAAGCAGAGGCATCCGCAGGTGGTGGCTCAAAAAAGTCAAGACTACATCATTAAAGCCCCACCTTTTTTCTTGTGTGCTATACTCAGTGCATACATATGAAAAGACACAGAGCTTTGATTGCAGTTATATTTGCCATCTTGACTTTTTTGACCCATACTGTGGATACCCTGAATAAAAGAGAGAAAAGTCATATTGTAAGCCCCTTGACTCAACTAACACTCTTAGGTTCTTAGCCAATATATATTATGTATAAACATGGGCCAATATTTTTGGGAAGAAATTCCAGAATATTTAATTGCTTCTAATGCAGAATAACTTTTGTGTGATGCTAACCTAGAATGTAGACAGTTGTAATTTAAATGGGATAAATACATCCGTTCTGTTGAACAATATCCTCAGCTTAGGTTTAAAACAGTGGTATCATTGATACAATGAACTTCCATTTTGAATTGTTCTCTTCATTTTAGATCTTCAGTAGTGGAGGTGGTGATATTACATTAATGTTCTAGCTCTCCTTAGGGACCAAACGTCTTTCATGATGGAGTCCCTTCATTTTATTCTTGCAACAGGCTTATAAGGTAGACTACCTCAAAGCCAATCTGGCTACACCAAAGTCAAGTGCACGCTGAAACCTATCCCATTACTGTACCTTAATCATTATTCAACATTAGTATTTCCCATAGGTACAGCCTTTTTGTATTTTAAATGAAATGCTTAACCACATATTTGTATAGGCACAAATATGTGTAAACTATGGGGCATCAGATTTGAATTTCTATACCAGGAAGGAATATATATATTTCCTTCAGTTATATAATAGTGCTGTCTGACTGCATGTCCAGGGAGAGAAGAGAAAAATATGTATCTTTGTTTATGGAACCCTTGAATGCAATTGGATTTTCCCCCTATTAACTTATTATATAAGTCTGCAACTACATAAATACAGATAAGATTTCAACCATAATTCAAATTATAATTTAAATCAGTTAAATTTAATTTAGAGTAAAATATGGTAAGGATCAGGCTGTAGGAATAATTATTTGAAAATGAAGCTCTCCTAAATGTCAAAATGTATTGGATATAGATTCAGATT
>JANHFL010010242.1:186289-213853 GCA_032468155.1 Oxyrhabdium leporinum | reverse complement strand
AGATTCAGATTGTGTTACTAAGAAAACATTCATATTAATATATAGAGAATTTCTATTCCAATATAAATAGTAGTTTATAGTAGTAAACTGCAGTAATTCTGACATCAGCAGTGGAGTTAGCATTTCTTTACTGCTGCTGTGCGTTCACTTTATCAGATTATTATTCTCTGCTTTGATGCTCATTGCTTCTTATTTTGAAGTTGTTAGTGAAGATGTCTGAATGTATTGAAAGGATGTTCTAATATGTTTTGATACAGTAATTATAACTTCAAATTACAGTTGTATGCACGTGTGTATGTGTGTGCATGTATTCTGTGCTATAAATCTTTAATTTTGCAAGGAAGTAGTTTTTATGCTATACACAGCCCAGAGTCACATTGCTTGACTTGGGGTGCCTTATCAATGTTACCAATAATTCAGTGTGTTATGATATACAAAAATTAACAAAGAAACTGTATGAGTTATGGATTACTAGCCATGGTGGAGGCTGCCATTATTGAAGTCTTAGATTTTCTGGAAGCTTTCGATATTGTTGGCAGCATAGCCTCTGGCCTGCTTGCAAGAATCATGAATTGGAGGCATAGTATTGTAGTGGTTCCACTTCTACCTGAGTGGGTAGGTCCAGGTGTTGGTATGGAGTAGGGAGGTTGAACCTAAGGTACTTTACTATGGGATGCCTTAAGATTCCCTATTTTATTCAATATCTACATGAGAGTACTGAGTCATCTGTTGATTTCAGGTGAGGTGTGGTAATTATACAATATGCAACACCTCATTTACATATCTCCATGCTTAGCCTATTGGGAAATATGATGGAAGTCATGACCCAATGTTTGAAGGCTATCAAGCTCTGAATGGAGAAAAACAGACTCCAATTCAACTTAAACTAGCGAAGTGTTATTGATTCCAAAGCTGACTGATTCCAATATTAATCAACCTTGGCTCTTGATAAGATTGTGCTTCCTCAGAAAGAGCAGGCTCACAATCTGAGAGTCTTCCTGGACTCAGCTCCCACTCAGAGAGTTTGTAGAGGCTGTGACTAGGAAGACCTTTAGACAGGTTTTGCTGGTGTGCCTGTTTTAGTCTTACAATAGGAACAGATTGCATTTGAGATAGTCATTCATACCCTTGTCATTTAGATATTAAATTATTGTAACTTATTCTATGTAGGCTGTCCTTGAAGACTACTTGGAAACTAGATAGTCTGGAACAGGGCTGTCAAACTCACGGCGTCACAGTGTCGTCACGTGACGTATCGGGACTTTTTCCCCCTTCGCTAAACCGGGCGTGCGCGTGGCCAGCATGTGACGCATCCAGTCCCACAGACTGCGAGTTTGACAGCCCTGGTCTAGAACATGGCAGCATGTACACCTCATCTGCAAGACCTACAGTGATTACCGGTAATTTTCCAAGTGCAATTCAAGGTTCAGGTCACTCAGGGCTGGTGATCTTAGAGACTACCTTTCTCCAAGTGTTTCTGCCTATCATAAAACACCATATAACATACCTGAAAAACTAGGATATCTTGTTAAGGGTCCAAACCTATCAGGAGATATGGCATAGGGTGTGTGTGTGATTATGAGCATTCTTTCTAGGAATAGCTTCTCCTCTTGGATGAGTGCGGCCCCCACCCTCATGGCTTCCAGAAGTAGATGAAAACATGGCTTTTCTGGAATGGTTTATTAAAACCAATAGTGACATGTTAGCATATATATTTAAAATAATGGTAATCATTTTAATGTAGTTATCATGTGAAAATAATTAGAAATTGTTTACAGTTTCAGTTAATTATATTGATTTGTATGGTGTTTTATATGTAAGTTCTGTAAGTCATCTAGAGTCCATTTGGTTATACTCTGATCTCAAACACAGATTGGAGAAGAGTGCCTCAGCCATAATTAAGCACCTAATTAAAACTATGAATATAGTGCCTGAGTTCAAACATAAAAAATCACTGCAGGAAATTCAAATTACAGGTCTTCTGTATCTACATTACAGAAAGGAAATAGAGGAAGTATATACAAGCCCAACGTTTCAACAATACAATGTTGAACATTGCATAGTGTATCTGCTAATAAGCCTGCTGTATAACTCTCCTGTGTTAATATTCCATCAAGCAAATTCAATTGGGATAAGTTTGTATTATATCTTATTGAGTCACACTTTTAGTAGCATTAAATTTCTATCCCTGTGACTCTGCATAGCTTTGATTGGCAGATTTACCAGTGGATGATTCCCCCCTTTCAGTCCCTGCCACATTTTTCATTTCTTTCATCTTTTTCCCCCAAAAAATTTTCTATTCTTACATTCTAAAATCTCTGTTTCTGCAAAGGAGAGCTGAAGCTGTCAACATGTGGAGCATATCTATAATCTTTTGATTTTTGGATAGCCTGAAAGCAGTAAAAGTGCACTGGTTTGTTGCCTAGCAGCAGCTATGCATATCCATACACAGGTGCTTCTGAAAGTGGGAGAGGAGTGGGAAGAAGAGGAGGAAAAAGAAGATCAGGAGTGACTTCCTCTGTTTTTTGTTTCATAATACCAGTCTTTTTCCTAAGTGTGCTACCTTGAATGTTTACTTATGAAAAATAGAAAAAGTAGAAACATGAACCTTTCTCTTGAGGAAATCTCTTAGCAATAATATTTATGAATCAGGTTTACTTTCTTAATCTCTGCTCTCCATCTCTGGAGTCTAATTCTTCCAGGAGGATGACAGTGCCACAGTCTATTCTCTGAAGCTGGCTAGGGATATTAGTTGTGTGTTTTTTCAGATGGTAACATTTGGCTCATAAAAATTGATTCTGGTCAGTTCCTGGTGGGACCTAGATCTGATTCCTATTCATAAGATTACCATATCTAGACTGCAGAAATCGAGACAACCAGTAGATGATACCTTACAGAAAAATCAAAGTTTTGCTGCCATATAGTAGTGGAAATTTTTGTAGCCTTGATTTGATAGTCCTTTCTGAAAAATTAATGGCTTGTTATGTTATGCAAAGAGAGGTACCTTTCAACTTCTTAGGTCTGTAAACCACATTCCTAATTTTTTGGGTTAACTGAGTTGTTGCCTCAAGAACAAAAATAATACTGCTCAAAAAGCAGTGAGAGTCACCTAAGAATTATGCCCATCCTCAATGGTTCAGTTTCCCTAAAAATTTCCTTCTTTATAGCAATAGTAAGTAGATCAAAGTTAATGAATATGTTAGTGCAGGCAAAGAGTATTTAAAGATAATTCTTCTAAAGAGAGTCAAATGCTCTGGAAGATTGAATCCAGTACACCTGTATTATCTGGTTTACCTCCTTTGAAAGCATTCTTCAGCTTCAGATAACAAATTAAATCATTTGATCTCTAAAGCAGTTAGTCTACCCCACCATTTTCTAAGTCTTATAGGCTGTCACAAAGAAAGCATTCATATGTGGCTCCTGGAAATAGAGAGCAGGGCAATAAAAAAATGAAGAACAAAGTTGGTGTGTGTGTATATCTGTAAATCTAATGCTAACTATGGTAATATAAAGTAAGAAAAAAATTGAAGAAAGCTAAAAATGCAAGAAAGAAAAAAGAAACAGGAAAAAGGAAAGAAAAAAAGACATAAAGAAATAGCTCCCAATCTTTTTTACGGTAGTACAATTATAAATTCCTGCTCTATGGTTAGAGCGTAATTCTCTTCTGTATAATCATTAAAACCATATTTTTTAAAAGTTTTTGTTTGTTTGCTTGTTTGTCTTACACAAAAACTACATAAGTGGTTTCCAGTCAGTAACAAATGTAGATACTGTCTTTCTCTGATCAAAGAAGTTCATTTACCCATCTCAGCAATTTCCATTATATTCACCAACCATTCCTCCCTTGTGGGTAGCACCAAATTTCCCCATCTTTGTGCATATAGTAATCACAATAACAAGAACCAGTTTGCTCTAGTGGTTAAGATACCAGGCTAGAAACAAGCTGTGAGTGCTAGTCCTATGTTAGGCATAAAAGCCAATTGGGTGACTGTGGGCGAGTCACTCTCAACCCAACTCATTTCACAAAGTTGTGGTTGTGAGAAAATAAGAGGAGCAAGTAGTACTAGGTATGTTTGCCATCTTGAATTATTATAAAAAAATAAAAGTGGGATAAAATATAATTAATAAATTATATATTCATTTTTAAAAGCCTCTGAATCAGTAAATGTATGTGCATCCAGAATTTTCTACTTTTTTACACTTTCACCAAACTTGTTATACACATTTCCAACATAAATGTGAAGCTCCTTTATATACTCTAGACAATTTATCTACCAATAATACATTATTTTATACAAATTCTCTTTTATAAGAAATCGATGATTAGTGGTCAATAGATAGATAAACTTATTTTTTAAAATGGAAAATAATTATTTCAAATATGATGTTAATTTTATAAGCAGGAGGGAAGATGCTGGAGATTTAAGAGGTGTCAGAATTATGGCACAGTGGAACATTGGTGGCCCTAAGGGCAGCTGAGGGAAGAGAAGGAAAGAAAGGTGATGGGGAATAGAAGTGACATGTACCAGACTTGTACAGATTTTGTTTTATCAAAAGCCAGGAAGAGCCATATGTTCCCAGTTTCTGTTCTGTGGTTTTAAAGATTTGTGTGTATATGGAATGCTTAACGTTTAAAGTGCTACATAAAGTTAGTTTAGAATACTGGTTTCATATTTCCTGACTTCCAAACTCAAAGGACAATATATGGGGTCTACATCAAGAGGGGAATAGTGTCTAAATCATAGGAAGTACAAGTAGTGCTCAACATGCAACCATAGTTGAGCCTAAAATTTCTATTGCTAAGTGAGACAGTTGTTAAGTGAATCTGGCTTCCCCGTTGATTTTACTTGTCAGAAGGTTGCAAAAGGTGATTGCATGACCCCAGTACCCTGCAACCATCATAAATGAGTCAGTTGCCAAGTGTCTGAATTTTGATTACATGACCATGGGAATGCTGCAATGGTCATAAGTGTGGAAAACAGTTGTAATTCACTTTTTTCAGTGCTGTTGAAACTTCTAACAGTCATTAAATGAACTGTTGTAAATCAAGGACTACCTGTAATTGTTCCATTTTATTTTGCACAGGTTAGATCTCAGCTCCAGTATGGTATCCAGTTGGGGGTACCATTCAGATAAATTAGAACAAGAGTGTGCCAAGGATGATCTGGATAGAAGTTAATTTCTAGGGAGTCATAGCAAAGAAATTTGAAATGCCTTCTTGAGAAAATGCAAGATCGCTGCACTATATTACACAAAAGAAAATCAGAAACGGGTCTTTTTCATACTGATGCGCTGAACATGAAGCAGTGAATTTCAGCTATAGGAAGCCTGATCCCAGCTGACTGATAGGGGAAAAAATAACAGTAAGAGCAGTTCAGTGGTAAAAAAATATTCAGCGTAGTTATAGGTGTGTTAATTGTTTATATTCAGGCAGAATAGCTATATCTCAGGGCTGCTTTGATTTGGATTCATGCACTTAGTAGTTGATTGAACTTGATGGTATCTTTGGTCTCTTCTCTTTATATCATATCTCATCACTTCTCTGTTGGCCAGGAAGGCAAATATTGCTATATCCATCAGTATTTGAGATGTACTGTATGTTGACAGTTTCTCTGCAGCTTCTTGGAAGACTAGGTAGGCAATAAAGACCTAGTTGGCTGGACTTAAGTGTTCCAAAAACATGATTGTGTGTAATGAATGTAATCTGTACAATTATGAATCTATTTAAATTCAACTATTGAAGATTTAGTTGACTGAGTCAATCAATGCCTTTTTGGGTGTTTCCATAACCCTCTCCCTAATGAAACGTATTCCAGAAATAAACTTACCCTGGAATTTCTTTAGTTAGTTATTTTAACTTTTGGTCCATTATTAGAGCTGTTAGAAAAATAATCACAATTGATGCACAATACTGAAAAACAAAAAACTTTCAAATTCTTTTTTTAAAGGATATTTCTAAACATTCACTGTAAAGTTAACAATTCAAAACTAGCAATATTTTGCTAATTCAGTATTGACCATGAAAAGTATACAGAAAAAAAAATCAGGAGGAATATATAAAAAAAAATCCTATGACATACACCCCCTCCAGTTTTTTAATGATATTTTTAAAATGTCAGATTTTTATATGAAAGCTTCTTAGTTCAGCTGGAAGACAACTGCATAGCAAAATGCTAGCTTTTGTTGCTAACTGTGGCATAGTGGAGGAAAAATAGTTAGAAATCAGTAAGACTTTTTCATTGCTCTGAAAAAATTTACAAAAGCGCAGTATGTTACTGGATACACAATTAATATGCTTTGTTAAAATTCTGTAATGTAAAATTATCTTCCCAATGTTGCTATGAACCACCTTTTCCTTTTTTGCAGTAGATGCTTTTCTGTGATTTTGTGTGTTGCTGGGTAAAGTTATTTTTCAGCCTGTTTCTCCATTGGTAGTTGTTGCAAAGCAACTGTTCATGTCAACAACTTGTTCTGGATTTCTTCCTCATGTGCCCTCGGTGCTCTGCCATGGTAACATTGTTAGGGCTCTTCCACTTGAATCCTAGTGTAGCAGCTGGGGAGCACTATTGTTTAATAAATGGTGTTCACTAGAGAAACAGTGACGATATCAGCTGCTAATACATTTACATGGGAATTTTCAAGTACACAGTGCTCTTTTATTTTAAAACTAAACAGGTCTCATTATTCCCCAGGCAGAAGATTGCCTGTCATCAACATATAGAGTTTCCAGAGAAGGGTAAGATAGAAGTGAAATATGTATCACAGGTTGTTGTTGTTTTATTTAAGCTCAAACTGGATTTATTTATTTATTTATTTATACCATTTATAGCATATTATAACCAATTCTAGGCAGCTTCCAATCTAAAGTAAGAACATAAAAACCATATTAAAACTATAAAACTAATCACATCAAAAACATTAAAGGGATAATCGTCTACAGAGATGCTCAATCATCCAAGTCATGGTTGTTCCAAAGGTGCTTTTCAAAAGACAACTGGACTTTCTTGGTTTTTTTTCTTTGAAAATGTTTTGCTTCTCATCCAAGAAGCTTCTTCAGTTCAAAAAGCACCTTTTCAATTCAAAAAGCACCTTCGAAAGCACATTTGGGACAAAGGGATGATCAGGAACTTAAAGGAAGAAACCTTGATACAATTAACTATGGAATTGATTCAAATGTTGTATGATATTGGCTAGTTCAAAAGTTTTGGAGGTCATAAAAAAAGGTTTCTAGGTTGTCCTAACAGTTGGAATATATAAAACCATTTCTATACAAGTAGACTTCAACTTCACAGTGCCCTCCAGTCACTTGATACAAATATTATTAATTGATGCAAATAGAAACAAGTAATATATAAAAGATCATGCAGTAACAAACTGTACAAGTAGTCCTTGGCATCTAAGCCCAAAATTTATGTTGCAAAGCAAGGCAGTTCTTAAGCAAATTGTTCCCCATTTTATGAGCTTTTTTGCCACAGTTGTTAAGTGAATCATGCAATTGTAAGCGAAACTGGCTTTCCCCATTAACTTTACTTGTTGGAAGTTGGCTGGGGAGATTGTAAATGGTACTCACATGATATCACAAATAGATGCCAGTTGTCAAGCACCCAAATTTTGGTCAAGTCACCATGAGGATGCTGCAACAGTCGTAAATGTGAAAACTGGTCATTATTTTCAGTGTCATTGTAACTTCAGTCACTAAACAAATGGTTGTAAGTCAACTTCTTGTATTGAAACTTTGGGATCAGTACAGAAAAAAAATTAGACACAATTTGTTCCCTTTGGTTGTACTGTGAAAAGTTTATTTCTATCAAAAGAAAAGCACAAAAAACGGCTTAGTGAGAGATAGTTCGTATAGTTTGTGAGCTTTAATATATTAATGAAACAAAAAATATTTTGAGACTTTTACTTCACAATGACTCAGTCCATTTGATTGGGTTGAGCATCTTCACATAGTCTATATTAAAAGAACTGCAGAAACGAAGGATATTTCAAGACTTAATTGAATTTGAAAAATCTTACAACACTCAAGGTTTTCTGGAGCTTATTTGCAATTATAGGTGAAACAAGACTCAGAAACTGAACAAGTTAGATTGTATGATTAAATAGTTGCAGAATTTATATCCTGTTAAACTCACACTGTAAAATGTTCTGTCATTAGTATATTATCCTAATCACTAAAATGGATAAGTCATTTTCTAAAAATGACTGGAAGTGTAAGGATAAGGTCAGATCACTTTTTTCAAGTCTGGTGGCTATGCTGTGAAGCTTAACAAATTTGGAAAGTGATTTATCTCAGAATGAAACAAATCTTAAAAGTAGAATTTACTTTTCAACCTCCAATATTCCTACTAAATTTTACTGAACAGTATATTCCCACAATACCACCGAATTAGCTCTGTACATCATAAATGCTGTGAGGATATTTTCTGCCTCCTATTGCAAATGAAGTTTGATCTCTTCAGTGGAAGAATAAGCATTGTTAAAGTGTGTTTCTATGACCAGAATAGTTTCATATTTTAAAATCTGATATACAATTTAATTGAACTAGGAAAAAATTTATAAATTACAATTTAATACAGATTCATTTTATAATTGACATTTTGACATTTATATTGGGTCTAGTTTACAATAATTATGAATTTTCAGATTTTTAGAATGATATAATCAGTTATTTACAATTAATGATATATTGAAAAATTATAGTTTCTATAATACGTGTAAACCTCTTGTTTTCTAACACAAGGTTATCCTTTTTGGTTCTTTTTCTTTGTTTATATTTTTCCCTTAAAGTTGTCAATAAAAATATATTCTAAGGATATGCATAAACTATAGTATTTGGTTCATAACTTTGTTTTATCCAAAACCAGCCAAATACCATAAGTAATCAAGCTTATAATCACAATTGGTACCAGAACTGCTGTTATTAAGCAAGGTGAATGTTGAGTCACATGATTTTCTGACCTTGTTTGCTATGGTGGTTAAGCAAATTATTGCAGTTGTTAAGTGAAGCGTGCAGCCATTAAACGAATCTGGCTTTCCCTATCAACTTTGTCAGAAGCCAGCTGGTAAGGTTGGAAATAGCAATCACATGACCCTGGAACACTGCAACCATCATAAACATACACTGGTTGCTAAGTGCTTAAATCTTGATCATGTGATCAGTGGGATGCTGCAACAATTGTAAGTGAGAACCAACTGTATTTTTTTCTATTTAAATCATTGGATAATTTCAATAGTGTATACAAAATTTACCAAAAAAATAATAATGGGAATCTAATATTTTAGTGAAAATTAGAAAACAAGTGTCACTTGCATCATCATGGCACACACTAGACCCTTTATTATATGGAGGCTA
This sequence comes from Oxyrhabdium leporinum, assembly GCA_032468155.1. Lineage (NCBI taxonomy): Eukaryota > Metazoa > Chordata > Lepidosauria > Squamata > Cyclocoridae > Oxyrhabdium > Oxyrhabdium leporinum. The sequence continues at coordinate 204,498 of JANHFL010010242.1, read as the reverse complement.
TCACGGTGCACAAGAAGGGTGGAGTTTGTACTGTGATGGTGCAATGCTCATTTTTTGCATATGGCACAGTCCTCCAATGTCTCTGATATAATAGAAAAAAACCTCCACAAAAATCCTTCTTATAATTAGAACTAGTTTGATAAATTGCGGGGAGGGATGTACATTTCCACTGCTTCCTCATTGATTTTTGTTTACGAAAGATTTACACTTGTAGATAAATTTAGTTTTTGCTATTTATAATTTTATAAAGTAATGAATATATTTTTGTTCTTTATTAAAAAAAGAAGGGATACAATATTATTAATCTTACATGGAACCGAAATGGGATTTTATGAATAGTAGTTCCCACAAACAGGAACCTTTGTCCTATGTGATATCACCAGATGCTAGTCAAGGAGTGATCAGGTGATGGCAAAACTTTCCATCCATGTGGTTATTGGATGCAGTTATTGCAAGTTTGATGAAAGAAATGTAAAAAGCACAACTCTATTGACTTAGGACATAAAATTGACTCTCTGTAATTTACCTGTTTTCAATATTTAAAGTATTGTTACCCACTGACTGTATAATATGAACATGTTATCTATAATATGCACAGAGAAGAGCAAACGTCAGAGTTATAATTGTAAACCCCCTTCCTCGTTTAGTTAAAAAAACTCTGTCGTGAAGAATTATAATAAACTGTGAATTTGCATGCATGCAGCTTCAGTTTGCACATTTGTTTTTATGGTTTAGGAAAGGTCAGTGTCACATATCTGCATTAGGTTGCAAGATCCTGAAAAATAATAAGCTTCATTTTAACATTTCATTAGATGTGACAATAATTTTCCCCATAGAATAGTTTGTTTTTCAAAACAAGCTCTTCAGGGAAGGAAGTTGAAAGCAGTTGGTAATTGTTCCTGTGGATACTAATGAACTTTGCCCAACACATAATATATTGTACTACTACTTGTTCAGAAACTTTTATTGTACCAGGTTTCCATGAAGCTTGAACAGAATCTGTGGCAGACTGATCATCGCTACTGTGGTACTAGCAAACATGAATTGAATTTGATAAACTACTTAGTATGAGCCTTGAATTATTAACCTAAGTTTGGGCAAAGTGGGAGAAGGGAATACAATTTATATAATATATAACTTTAAGGGCCTTGAAACATGTTATGATAAAATAGATTATATAAATATGAATGTTATTTAGAACCTAAATCGTAAAGTATCTACATATTCATAACTAGTGGATATGAGTAAACTCAATTATTTGAGTCATGAACTAAATAACCAACAATAAACGAACAAGTTTAAGTGTGCAAAAACTGTCAGTACATTCACTACAACAATCTGAAGATGGGGAGCTTTCAGATCTAAGGCCGAACATGCAGAAAACTCCACTCAGTTCAGGATTGAGTGGAGGATTCCATGGCTACTACCCAAGATAAGAGGTTCACCCATCCTTTTCAGTCATTTGTATGATTGCTGCCAGCAGCACCTATATGACATGCAACACCTATATAACATGCACAAAGGGGGATGCTTTAAAGAATCACAAGTTAAACATGAATGTGATGACACTGTTAAAAAGGCATTTGCTATCTTAGGACATTAACAAAAAAGTTGGAAAAAAGTTAATAGAATGCAGCTCATGGGAAGTAATTGTTCCACTCTATTCTGCTGTGATTAGACCCTGCCTGAAATAGTATGTCCAGTTCTAATCACCATAGCTAGAAAGGGAGAATGACACATTAGAGCGAGTTTAAAGGAGGACTACCAGAATGATGGAGGACTAAAAATCAAGCCTTTTAAGGAAAGCTTGAAGAATATGGATAAAAATGTCTAAGAGACGGTATATGGTAGCAGTCTCCAAACATCTGAAGAACTGTCAGCTGGAGAAGGGCGAGATCTGAACCAGTCGGCTAAAAGTACAAAATGATTCAGGTTAGATGTGGGGAGGAACTTCCTCACTGTTGAAGATAACAGACAGTGGAACATGAAGTGCTGAGTTTGTCCTTTGCTGAAGATCTTTAAGCAAAGTCTAAACGGCCATCTGTCAGAATGATCCAGTGGATCTTGCGCTGAATAAGGGATTGGACTAGAATAACATTTAAAGCCGTTTGCAACTCTCTGACATTAAGTTCCCAACTTTTTTTATTGAATTTACCCATTTCCATAATACCATAATTGAGCTGCAACTGGTTGTATATTCCAGTGTATTAAGTGAGAACTTGGAATTTAATCCTCTAAAATAATAGATTTTAACTCAGACATCTTTTGTTATGCTAGCATTGACAGTCTTGTGCAACATTTAATCTTTGGACTCTGCTGCTCTCACTGAATTTATAGCTTTCTAATTAAATGCGTAAGAGAAGTAAAAAAAATACTCTCTGGAAAATGTCTCACATTTTAGGGGAAAATAGTAGGAAAGATTGAAGCTACTTGTTCTATTGCCTTAGATTCTTATTGGGTGGACAAACAGTGCTAAAAAAGTGGATCAGAGATTTATTTCATCTATTAAAACATTAATAGACTAACTAAAGCAGATAAAACAAAGAATAATTTTCCTGGATTATAGGAAGCATAGCAACCCGTTGTCAGTATATCACCAATTTAGTGTTATGTCCTCCACATGCCTGGAAACTACATAAAAGTACCTCTGATTTAGAGATTCATCTAAACTGAGATTTTTCTAATACTGAATCTACAATTAGCACATTTTCAGTCAACAACTCCTGTAATAAAATAAAATCTTCTGCATTCTGAGATCACTATTTTCTTGAAAAGCATTTTATGATAGGAAAAAGAGTTGTAATTTGAAATTCAACCAAAGATAAACAATTATGAACAACATTGATTTAATAATGTTATAAAAACAAGCATTATAACATTAGATAATATAACTTCTTAACTCCAGCTGAATTTTGCACAATATTTATTTAGACAATATCTGGGAAAGATTTGAAAACATCATGTAAACCACTACACCCAAAATTTTATTAAAATTTGCCTTACTGTATCTTGAAGTTTGTAATGAGTAGTGTGAAAACAAGTAGAATGTAATTGTAAATGATTAGTTAAATAACTGTCCTGGCATCAGCTTCAGTCAAGTATGCACAGGTTTGTATCTGGTTAGTGATATAAATGTTATGTCTAAAAATAAGGAGGCACATGTTCAGATTTTATTCAGTAAGACGATAGACTAATTAGGCCTACATCCTGATAAAACTATCTTTGTGGTAATTTTTTGTTAAGCTTTGGGATTTTGCAATGTGCAGTTTTTAATAAACTAACTGATTGGGTTATCTGGGATTCTCTTTAGCCAATGGACTCCAATTAAGTGGATGGGATGGTCTCTAGTAGGACTCCTGCCATTTATAGGCATAATTCATGTCCCTCCTTGCTCTAATATGGGGTCCAGGTATGAGTGATAACCTGGATTGGGACAAAGCCATTATCTCATTGTTTTTCAAAAGGCAACTGGACTTTCTTAGTTGTTTTTTTTCCTCCTTGAAAATGTTTCACTTTTCATCCAAGAAGCTTCTTCTTTGCTTCTTTCATCTCTTCTCTTTAAGATGAGGTGACGCTGTCAGCTTTGAAAGATATTGTGGTATGTCTCCTCCTTAAAGGGTTCTCTTCAGTGTTTAATAATGATTGCATAGTCTCTACGCTGTGTCTTACAGTCACTCTCTGCTCAATCCTCCAGGGAAGACAAAGACCAAGTCCATTTTGTAAAACAATGTCATTTAATAAAATCCAGCAGACTCTACTAAGGTCCCTGATCTGGGGAACAGTACTCCTTTGAAATCTGAGTGGTTTCAACCCTATCTGTCTTCTGGAAAGCTGTGAAGGCCTGGCTTTTTCCCAGGTATTAAGGTTGCTAGTGGAACCTTATGTATGTATTAGTGTTGTGAGTTGGTTCTTAAGGCTTCATGAAGTTATCTTTCAATTGCATTTTTTAGCCTTGTTTCATATTTGTTTTATAATATAATTATTGTGAGTTCTGTTAACCACCCAAAGCAATTTGTTAAGATGGATAGCTATATGCATTTTATAAATATAAATAAATAACATCTTCCCTACTGGGAATTTAGCTGTAGAATACTCTAAAGTCAGGTTTCAGGTTTGTGCAGCTGGCTGGTATTATGAATTGCTTTTGCAGGACCTTGTCAAAGGTAGAACACAAGTCTTGGTCCTGTTCAATCCTGTCCAATAGGTCCATTGCAGATTCCTCCTGTTGAGGGACTGATGGGATTTGGATCAGATGAAGCAAGCTGAAAATGAACACCAGGAAGATGGAGTTACTATTGATTCACTGTGGTTTTCTCTCAGTCTCCAGTTTTGCTCTTCAGTGAATGGCATAGCCCCTGAAGGAGCAGGCCAGGTAACTACTCCCTAACTATTGCTAGAAGGCAACTGGATGCCCTGGCCAGGAAGGCCTTCAACCAGTTTTGACTGGTGTCATAGTTGCAAGCATTCTTGGAACTATAAGCTACAATGACTCACAGTTATTATCCCATGATTTAATTTCTGCAGTGTGTTGTACATGAGACTGGCTTTGAAGACCACTCAGAAATTACATTGGTAGTGGCCTTTATATTGATTGATTACTATGATCATATTACACCTGGTGTGTAAGCAGTACATTGATGGATTTGGGGTAACATTCAAAGTGCTAGTTTTTACTAAAAAGCACCTAGGCATATTTAGGACTGCTGCTCCAATAAACTTGATCCCTCTTGAGATCTTTCAGGAGAAACTGGTGCTTGTGGTATCAAAATTTTGGGAAGGGGGAGGAACAAGGGAGATTGAAGCCAGGAAACACTCTTTTTCCATAATGGCACCTGTATTCTAGAATAGCCTCCCTTCACAAGCTAAACTGGTATCCTTGATGATGGTCTCCTGAGAAATATTGAAAATTTAACTCTTCCTTCAAGGAATGATTATCATCTGAAATTAGATTTTATTAGTGTATTGGCGTTGTGTATTATCTATATGCTACTGTTATATCTGTAACCTTTAACTAAGCAAAACAGTGCATCAGAGGGCAACAATTTTTGAACCAAGGTACCTCAAGTGGGTCTCCTGTGGAATTGACATTTGGCAAATTGTTATGACATGAAAATTATCATAAAGCATTTATGGCAGCATGCAAAATGTCATAAACATTTCCTGTAATCAACTTCTGATGTTTGAGTGCTGTACAGCTCAGCATAGGCTACATTCAAGGCAGTTACGTCTGTAAATATCTTCCTGAATGTTTAAAAACTTTTAATTAGAAGCTCTGTCATGGTTGAAGGCATTGAGGAATCTGATCAGGAACTATCTCCTCAACAATGGCCCAAGAAGTCATGGGCCATCAAGTTTGTTATAGTTTTTTTTTTTAATTCTGAAATTGTATATAGCACAGTATAGTGTAGTGAAATGTAGTGTAGTGTAAGTGTTTTGTATTATTTATACTATCCATTTTGCATTCAATAGGCTGTCATTGCTCTTTACAATTTCCCAGAATGCTGAGGGTACATTGCTGATCCCCTTGATGCATCATTCATTGTGAACAAAGCTAATCCTATCTATCTTAATTTGGACTTTAAAGTTAGGGCAGGGTATGGTGATGTATCTTTGGTAACCAGTTGTTTTGTTATCTGGGCTTAGCTTGTGAATCTTGAAAATAATTATAGGATGTCTAGAAAGTGAGGAGTACTAGCTGTTCGTTTGATATTTCCCCCTCCTGGTTTATCCAATATTGACTGGTCTTTCTCCTTGTGAAAGGGTTGTTTTTATTTCTGCTTAAGTCCATTGTTAAAGAAACCTTCTAACTCAAAAAGGTTGGGAAATTATCAGTGTGTCAAAATATATCATTTCTGGCTACGATTATCACGAAAGCAGCAATTTTATATTTTTTTCCTGAATCTGAATTGTGTAAGAAAGCAACACCAGCTTTTTCCTACTTTGTGGTACCCTCCAATTTCCAGTGAGAATTTTCAGTGCCTTGAAATTCTGGGTGTAGAGTTCAACTCATACGGAGGACACCAAGTTAATGTAGACATACTCCAACAGAGTTTTCAGTCAAGAAATGGGACTGCTAGGTGTTCCTTTGCTGGAATTGAATAGAGCAGTCCTTGCTACAGTTTACATACTTCTGTCAGATATCAGGATTCAGGTACATGTAATGAAATATCTAACCATCTGTGGAATAGCAGAAGAGGAAAAATAATTGTTACAAAAGAGAGGTTGTTTTATCGTGTGACCATAGAAGTGCTGTGACAATGGTTGTAAGTAATTTGTTTCAATCCTGTTGTAATTTGAACAGTCCTAAATGAATGATTGTAAATCAAGAACTGCCTATATATGACATGAGACAATTAAACACATATTTCTGCTCTTTTAAATGCCTACTTAATACTTATGTGTAGTTGTTTACAAATTCAAAATAAGGAAACAGATGCTGTGGTTTGGACATCCTTTCTTAAGTCACTATTAACACTTCCTGTGGCAGAAATAAATAATAATGAACTTGAAAATGTTTCTTGTAATCAGCTAAGGGCTTTTCTGTTCTTGGACATTTTTTTGTCACTCGTCCTTGAATAACTTTTTACTTAAGAAATATTTTTGGGTGAATTGGCATGCATGTTTGAAATGTCCTAATGTATTTTTAATAATATTCATAACTGGCTACCCTGAAAATCATTCCAAAATATCTTGGTTGATCTTGGTTGATTTCAAAGTTTGTTTCAGATTGTCTTACTCAAATATTCAACTTCTTTTCATCTTCAACTTTGTCACTGTCTGCAGGATATTTACATTCTAGAATAGGTTAATTAATTAAAGTTATTATTTCTTCTACTCAGATCATATTTCATATGTCACTGGCTGCCACACACCAAGTAGCATAGAGCGATCCTCACATTTAATGATTGGGAAATGTTCTTTTCTTCAAATGTTGCACCCTTTTTTTATCCAAAAGTAACTTGTGGGCAATGGTCCAGTTTTTGTTTCATCAGCTCAAAGCACTTCCTCAAAAACACAGCTTATTATGATTTTCTTTTGCATACATTAGATAATGGATTTTGTGATAAGATCAGATAAAAGACTTCTTTCTGACTAGTTCCCCATACAGCTTTTTGTTGTATAAGCAATACTGCACTGTGAACCTGTGGAAAAATGTCAGCTAAACTTTTCAGCAAGTTGTTTGTAATGATCCATGGTTCTGTTTTGCAGTTTTGAGCAGTTTTCAGGCAATTCTAGGAGAGATGTTTTTATTTGGGATGTGTCCTCCCCTCCCTCCCCTCCTTTTTTTTTTCGGTCTTCCAAATATTGCCTTGACTTCAGCAGTCGCACATAACTTTCTCAGTTGAAATTGCAACCTGGAAGCATTTTGAGATTTGTTTATAGCCTTTTCTTGATTTGTTAGAGTGAGTTGTTTTCATTTTTATATGCTCAAATGGCTTCTTAAGAAGCCCTTGTTTGTTAAAAGTAAACAAAACAACACTCACAGCTGGAGAACTCAAAGGGTCTGAGTATATGCTCACCTATAAAATTATCTTCTAGCTAAGCGTAGTGAATCACCTTTTTGAGTGTTATTAATATTTTTTAAAGTGGCTATCACTGGGAGAGTATTGCCATTGTTTTATTTTGAATCTGTACATGTTTGCATATAAATATTAAATATAACTTCAAATTTGCAGAATGATGGCATGTTGGTGTCTAGAGTTCTGTGTGCAAATGATGCTAAGGGATGAAAAGAAGAAATACATATTGAAATGAAATATAAGAAATCTGGCTTGGATATAAAGCCAGCATTTGGGGGGCTGGGGACAGCCTTTTCATGGTTAGTGTTCCTGAGACATATCAGAAGTACACAGTTGACCTTTTTGAACTGTATTTTGGGAGGAATTTTTGGTTTAAAAGTGAAAAAATGGAAAATTACACTATTGAATTGTTTTTCGTAAACTGTGATAGTGCAAACATAGGGGTTCAGAGGTTCAGAGGATAAAGAGATGAATAAGCAGCAGTGTCGTGATGCAACAATATCACTGATTTAAAATCACATAGCAGACCATCTTGGAGCCAACTATAACTCAAGTTTGAAAAATACAGTAGCACTAATTTGTTGAAGTAGGTAGGAGTATGTTGTGTGCATATATTAAAATATAAACCAATGCATAGAAAAAGGCTTTCTAGATAGGTTGATACAAATTCCTTTAACTGCTATTCATAGATTTTGGTCTCCAAACACTTTACAATCCTTGGTTTTTTTCCTCTGCCATCGTTCCAGTTTTTCAGGGACCCAAGATAGAATCCTAAGGCATAGCATACCTCCCTCCATGTGGACATAGACCTATTAAGGTCCACATATTAGCTATTTTTATTCAGCCAGGTGTGATAGTGGGACTATCTATCCCATGCTGTTCTAATTTATCAAAAAGGAGGCTGTAGTCTGCTTTATCAAATACCTCACTAAGGTTTGAGTCTACTACATGCATAGCATTCCTTGGTCCAGTAAGCTAATAATTATGTCAAAGAAAAGAATAAGATTTGTCTTAACAAAATCATGCTGGTTCATGATAATAACCATGTTTGTTTTTTAAGTGCTCACAAGACAGTGCTTGATTGTCTTTTGAAAGATTTTCCAACAAATTGATGTGAAGCTCATTGGTCTGTAGTTTCCTATGTCTACTTTTTTTCCTTTTTTAAAATACTGACATAGGCTCTTCTCCACTCTTCTGGCACGTCTCCTATTCTCCAGGATTTCTCAAAGACTTCAGGAAATTTATCTGACACCTGCTTGTTCATTTAACACCCTGAGATGTAATCCATTTACATCCAGGATGTCTTCATATAATGATGAAAACATTTTGGATTACTTTGCTGTGTATTTTTACCAAATTGTTTGGAAAGGTACATGCATTGTTGTGCTGCTGGATCCTTAGAAGATCCTTAATCACAGTAAAAACCTACTGATAAGCTGGATCAATTTCAAATCTCTTTCTGATTCTGTGGAAGCCCAACTCTATTATTTTCACTTATAATCTTGCTCGTCTGAGTGTGTCTGAATTTACAGGATGATCTAAACCACAAGTGTCCAACTCGAGGCATCATGTTGCTATCACATGACATTTCAGAACTTTTTTCCCTTTGCGGAGCTCGAGTGGGTGTGGCCTGCACGTGACGCATCCGGCCATAGGCCACCAGTTTGACACCCCTGTTCTAAATTTTCCAGCATAATTTTGAAATCATATGGAAACATATTGCTATTAGTTCTAAAAGAGCAGTGTGAAAATAAATAAATTATAATGATGAAGAATATAATTGATTGTACAGAATTATATAAACCAAACATATAAAAGTTTAAATAGTTTGTCATCTACATTAGATAAATGAAGCACAATCAATATTGTTTCCCTGTTCCCCTTTTTGTAGTTCATTTACTACTTAGTATTGGTTGTGAATACTATATTGAATTAAGTGGTTTCATGTAGGCAGAAGAATTGGAGAAGTAGCAAAAATTTAGAAATGCTAATCATAGCTGGTGATCAGAGAGAGCTTGGTCATTGAAACTAAAATGCTTTATTTTCACATAATACTATCTACTGAGAAACAATACCCTGTTATTGAACTATTGTGCATGAAATACTGTTGAAAATGTATATAAAATTGTTCTTATTATTAAGTAAATATTAAATGGCTTGCATCAGTATCTTCACCAATGTAAATAATTTTACGTGAATGCTAGCGGTATTTTATCCAAAAAATAAAATGAAGTCCCAATCAAATTTGCTTATTGGAAAAAGAATGTAAAAGGTCTTAAAGTGAGTTTAATAAAATTACCAAAAATGTTCTGAGTAGTGTCTCTGAAAAAGTATTTAGTATACAGAATATTGTTTTATTGAACACTTGGTATCATGGTGTAGAAAAATATTCTGTTAACTTTATAAAAGATTACATCATACAACTCTTTAGGAGCTGTGGAATATATCTGAAAGAGGATGAAGTGGCTTACCAATTTTCTATATTAAACTATGTTTTCTGCTAATATAAAGTACAATTAGATCCTCCAAAATCAATGATGAATAATCAAATGAAATTGGAAAAATATTTCCCCTTTTTTTGAAAATAAGAAAAAAATGCTCCTATGAAAGAAACTAACCCTTAGTAATTAGCAAAGTAATTGGATGATTATCGCATACCTAGAAATTATAGTAGAAAAAATATCTTGCCAGTGACCAAGATTATTTTTTCCCAAGGGTCACTGTCTTAATTAAGTGTACACTAAAGCAGGTGTACAGTGAGACTTCGAACATAATACTAAGCATGTCCCATGGCTGCTAAATTGGCTATTCCTAAATGGATTTTAATGACTGTTATGCCTTAGGCTTCGTGCTAATGAAGCTTTTGTTGTAAGTTGGAGAGAGAGGAGAGAGAGAGGAGAGAGAGAGACTCTACCCTTGTGAGAGATTTATTTGTGTATTAGAGTCCTCTTTGTTTGTCTTTGTTGCTAGTTTAGCACAACAAGCTGCTGTGTCCCCATAGCAAAATAATCTCCTTCTTTGAACAAATCCATATACACAGCATGGAGAGATGCAAGTGTTAGAGCCATAAGGGTATAATTCAGTCTCCTCAACAAAATGTGATTATCATGGGACTAAGGTTGTTTATTTGAGCTCTAGGTGTACAGATTTTTATTTTAGATTATGTTTAACATTGTGTTAAGCAAATAATTTTTAGAGATAGCATTAACATTTAGAATGACTATGTATTTTTCTGATGAGAATGCCTAAATTGATGCCAGTATTATGTTATATCCTGTTTTAATGTTTATTCCATTCTGTTTATATTATCATATAATTTAGTCAAATTCCTATCCACATTAATACTGCGGATGTTTGAAACAATTGGATAAACTTGAAAAGTTAAAGTAGTTTTTTTTATTTCAAGTTATTCTCAGCTAAATAACTACCAAAGCAAAAATTGAAGAAAAAACACAAAATACTTGTATGATTCCACTTTTCTTAAAACTAGTTACCTTTGATAGTTACCTTTGAAATTATTTCATAATTATTAAAATAAGTTCTGCTGTTTATAAGAGTAAGTTTCTACATTTATTCCCCCTCCATTAATGCCAGAGCAAGAGAGAGAAACTCCTACACGAATAGCAACAATCTGTTTGTTTTGGATTATGGCACTTTTAAATAAAAAACAAAAAGTTAATTCCTGTGAATTGCGTCTAATGCTGTTTGTTTTAGAAAGCTGGTGCAAACAGTCATACAAAGATACTAGCTTAAATCAATTTTCCAGCCAGAGAGCAGAATACGATACTGTATAGCCAAAAATAGACTGCTAAAGAAAAACCTAGAGAGGATTAGAAAGACAGGTTCAAAACACAAATTTCACAAAGTGCGTTCAAAAATTCTGCAAAATTGAACTTTAGGGTAATTTCTTAAATTATTGACCAGAGAGTATATTTCATATGCCGTTTTTTAAATTTTGAACCAACTTGCTCCTAGTTATGAGAAGGAGCTGTACTAAAGATATTTATAACTACATCACTTCTTACAAAATTCCTGACTATATTCATTACTCAAGGATTCTACTTGAGACAGAAAAAGTTTAGTGGCAGTATTAAAATATATTTTCCAGCAAGTCTATATTAGGAAAATTCATGGTTCCATTTCCTCTACTATATTTATCAAACCTCTTAGTCCAGAGTTATATTAAATAGCAGTCGGTTGCCATTGTCTACATGATTTGAGATAGTTTGCTGCATGAACTTAAGCTTATGAGAATCAATTAAAGAGCTGTTTCTAAACATTTGAATAGTTATCTTATAAATGATGGAACAAATGACTTCATGTTATAAGAAAAAAAAAGATTTAAGACTAATCACTAGGAAGAATTTCCTGAGGTTATGAGCTGTTCAGTAGTGGAACAGAATTTTTTTAAAGGAAGTAAACTGTGATTAGAGGTTTTTAAGTAGAACCTATCAATTCTTGCCCAGTAATGGATTTCCTGTACTGGCAAGGTGTTGGATTAAGTGATTTCCAGCATGATCATAAAATGTAATCCTGTTGACTTCAGAAGTGTACATTTCTGAATAAAAAATAGGCAGCATGCATCTTTCCTGATGAATCTTCATGGGTTTTAAAAGTAAAAAATAAAAGCATTTGTAGAATCGCATTGCTTGATTCTAACACCAGTTTTTTTGTCGCACTGATCATATTGTATTGATTTTCAAATATTGAAGGTTTCCCCATACCTGTCCCTATAAACCTGTGTGATCAGTTCCATCCGTTTATATAGTTTTTGTTGGGACATTCTTCTCTTCTGAATATTTTTACCTGCATTGATATCCTTCCTAGAACTAAAAACTTTTTGCTCAAGCCTACTTCTGAACATAATCTTTTCAGCTTTTCAGTATTGTGCTTTCAGTATGTGTTTCCATCCATTCCAGTGATTTTTTTCCCTTTTGGACATATTAAAAGTGATAACTTTGTGATAAATTGGGAATAGTTCCACCCCAAGACTTTTGACAGCAGTGTTTAGGAAATCTCATGTTGTGTTTCCTTATTTTACCCATTCTTCTCATATCAACAAGGGACACAGTGACTCAGTGGATAGGATACTGAGTATTAAACCATTAAAAGTTTACAGCTTGGCAGTTTGAGACCCAAGTTCCGACAGACATAATGAGCTGCTATCACTTGTCCCAGCTCCTTCCAACTAGTAGTTTGAAAGTATGTAAATACCAAGTAGATGAATAGGTCTCAGATATGAACATGGGGAAAGGTAACTGTGTTCTATATTTCACCATATGCTTTGTGTTGTGGCATGATGTTATGCCAGTTACATGACCACAAAAACATCTCTGGACAACCCTGGCTCTTTGGCTTAAGAAACCGATGAGAACTGCCCCCTAAAGTCGGTCACAACTAGTGGGGTAAAACCTGCAGGAACACCTTTTTTTTACCTTTTCTCACATCAACTGCTAGAGTACATGGTAGAATCAATGCATTTTTATGTTCTTCATCTAATATATTTATTTCATTCTCATTTTATAACCAGTTTTAAAGCAATTACTGTCTCTGTTCCCTCAATAAGCTATGTTTCTTATTTTTGTGTGTAGGCCTTTCAACTTTTGCTATTTTTCTCAATTTTCTCTAATTTTTCTTCTGTGCTTGGATTTATACCTTAAAAAAAACACAGAAAGTACATTTCATGTAGTTAGTTCACATAATTTACCATCATCATCAAACTTTATTTGGTCAAAAACCAGCTTGTCATGTAATTTATAACTTTGTGATTTCATTCTAGTTCATTTTCATAATTGCATAATTGACATTTATAGGTCTTTGGTGTCAGTTTACATAATTTGCATAAATAAATTTACATAGATGGCATAAAATGTAAATTATGTAATTATACAAATTACATCTGTGTAAATTCAAATATAAAAGATATTTGTATTGAATGTATAAACATTCCCCCATTGTCTTATTAAATCAAGATTGATGACAAGTGTATACAGTCTTGTCCCATTGATCAGAGAGTAAAATAAGCTGGCGGAAGAAGTTCTATCTTCAAGCTAAATTATGGGGAAGAGTCCTTTGTAGTTGCTATGAAGCCCTAAAATTGGTAAAATGTCTCCTTGGAAGATCTCAAAACCATGCTTCTATAAATAAATGATGCATTTTACTTTCTTTGCATCCATACTACCTGGCAGCTAAACTGATTTAAGGTTTATAATTTTAGATGCTCTACAAATTCAGGAAAACATAATTCCTGGACTTGTCCATCTGTGTGATACATCTTTACTCACCTTGTATTATAATCCCATTCCTGAGAATGTTGCCATCCATAAATGCTAAGTGTGACCTCAGAGAACAAAATATTGCCCATCCTTGTGTTAATTTTCAAGTCTACCTTTATTTCTTGTTTCATTTCTTGTTGTGCTTTATTTCTAGATTTTCATTTGCAAAAGGTAGTTTAACACAAAGCTAACCTTTTTAATTTCCCAGACAGTTTAATTATTTTTGTTTTATTTTGTAACAAGTCTTTTGTGATGTTGGCCCTATTCTGGTGTCATTTTTTATATATTGTATTTTTCAAGATTTTTTTAGCCTTAAATTGTTTATATCTCTTTTTATTATTGTCATATTACATAAGAATTCAACATTAAATTTAAGTAAATTAAACTTAACCCAAAGGTGCTTTTCAAAATGCAACTAAACTGAATCAGAGTGCAAATGGGTGTGGAACCTTTTTGGAACTGCTAAAAGAACTGTATTGTAGACAGGGGATAGGTAATGTCACATCCCTCCCCTTTTGTTGAGAGAGGGATGCTCAATTTTAATACAGATTGCCTCTTTGACCCCTCTTTCAAACCACCAGTCCTCTCTGTCCAGAACGTGGACTTTGCTGTCTTCAAAAGAGTGACCTTTGTCTTTCAGATGCAGATGGACTACCGAATCTTGTCCTGATGGGTTTGTTCTCATATGTTGTGCCATGCGTTTGTGAAGTTTTTGTTTTGTTTCACAGTGCACAGATCTGCACATGTCTCACTGCATTGCACAGCATATACCACATTGCTCAGTTTGTGTTTTATCCTTGGAGTGGACAAGCTTCTGCCTTATTCTTGGGCTTAAAGTGTGTACGTATGTTGTGTTGAAAATCCTCCTGAGCTTTTCAGATATTCCTGCAACGTATGGAATGACAACGTAGCTTTGTTTGTTGTTTTCTTCTTTCCTTCCATTCCCCACCATTCAGCCAGAACTGAAGAAGCTTCTTGGATGAGAAGCGAAACGTCTTCCAGGAAAAAAAACAAGAAAGTCCAATTGCCTTTTGAAAAGCACCTTTGGAAACTTATAGATCTGAAACCAGAGATATTCTTGCTGGGTATAATGCCGGAGGGCTATGATAAAGGGACTATATATCTAGCTTTACATGTATTGACAGCTGCAAGTATTGTATTTGCACAATATTGGAAAAACCTGAACACCCCATCAGATGAGGATGTAATTTGGAAAATACTAGACTGTGCAGAGAAGGATAGATTGACATTAAAAATAAAAGATAAAGGAGACACAGAATATTATTCAACATGGAATAGATTTTATGAATGGTTGGAGATAGGAGATAGAGATTAGATAAAAGAAAATTTAATGTTATGTATGAAATCAAATATAAAGACTGTTTATAACTGAAAACAAGCTCAACTAATATGAAGAAAATTAGTTAAGTCTGTTATATCACTACTATTGTTAGTATATGTATTAATATTCATGTTTGTTTATTTTTGTTGTGTTTTCTTTGGCTACCGGTATACCCCGACAATACTCTGTATTCAAAATAATTATAAATAAAAAATATATATACTAAAAAAAAAAGTTTGTAAGGTATTCCATTTGAGCCCCCATCTCCCAGGTATTATTCCAGCTTCACTCCCACTCATGATCACCATGCATGCTTCACTCCCATAGCATATTTCTGAAAATTTGTTTTGCATCCCTTTGAGGTTTTATTGTCTAAAGATATTTTTTGCCACAACTTCTGCAAACATTGAAATTCTTCTAAGCATGCAGATGTTTACATAAGGGCCCTTGCAGGATATAGAGGTGATATAAAATCAGCTCCCAAATAAGCAGTGGTTTTAAGCATTATCTACTTAGTTGGCTGTATGGATGCCTCAGTCTTACAATATAGGAAATCCAGCTAGAATAGAAGTTCCAAATAGCTCTTGGTTGACTGGTAAAATTCCTTACAGAAGTATAGCATTGGTTTCAATTAGATAGTTGTACTGGTAGAATTGGCATACACTTCCACAGATAACTAGAGGCTGGTTTAAGAGACTGGTTATAACCACAGATAACCAATCTCTTAATAGGCTGTGCCAAATTTCATGAAGCAATGTGATGTGAACAACATCTTCAAATGGCTTGCATGACCCTATTGTGTAATCTATATTTGTAATGGAGACTGAAAGGATAGCAAAAGGAAAGCTTTCTCTTCACAATTCATGGATCCAAATACCTTGGCAGGGAAATCAGGAGATACAGGAAGTTCAAATGGGTATAAAGATTTATTGCAAGCTTAAGCTCTTTCTAAGAATCTGAACTACTAACAGCCAAAGGAAATTGGTGGTAGATAAGGGTAGAAGGAATTCAAGGTGAGTGGGACTTAGCTCTCTTGTGGGAGCGCAGGAATTCATGACTGATGATGGATTTGACCCCTCCCTCAGGATCAGCTTGATCATCTCCTACATTCGGGTTGGTTAAGTTTTTTTGTTGTTCTAGACAACACTCTATGCATCTGCGGAATGGAGCTTAACCCATCAAACCTTAAGCAAAAGTAGTACATTTGTTTATCTTTGCCATAAGAATGTTTGTGGTTTTGCAGAAATACATTAACATACAGTAGCTACTCCTATGGAAATATTTCAGAAGGTATTCAATCCTACAAATCAGCAATTTATCTCTACCCTTACCTTAAGCTTCTTTCCCTTTGGAAAATGTAACATGGACATTCAGATTATTCTGAAAACACCCAGCTTTGTCTGTTTTCAGAAGCTAAGCATGGTTAGACCTGGTTAGTACTTGGAAGGGAGGCAAAAAGAAAGTCCAAGATAGTTTATATATAACTGGATTAATACTAATACAATGTTAGAATAAGATTTTCCTGATGTTCAATAAGTACTTTATAAGTGGCAATCCTTGATTTATTAAGACAGCTACTACACATTTACTTCAATTATTCACAAACCTCATGAAAAATATTAGAAGGTCAGTACCCTTGCTTAACCACTCAGTGAACAAGTATTTAAAGTTTACACATGGTTAAGGTGTTTTGCCTTAGCCAGTTGCCTGCATTTCTTATGAATACTGTAAATCAGCTCATTCAATTTAACTATTTAAGTTCTATATTAGCCATTCAAAGATAATTTGTCTCTACTGTGCTAGATTTTCTTTTACTTATTTAATTATAGCATTGGCAGGAGAAGCCCACCACTGTCTTTTCAAAAGTAAATCCAATTGAACTGAATGGAGCTTACTTCAAGAAATGTGAATAAGAAATTGTAGAGGTATAGCAGGACTGCTGGTGATATTTTTATTGAATATTTGCTCATGTCAGTGCAAATATTGGAAGCAGCCATTGGACAAATAGTGAAGAATTTGGGAAGCCTTCTGCTTCTTTAAATCTCTATGGGATAGCATTTGCTTTCCTTAAATTTCCCAAGAGCTACGGTTCATGCAACTGGTATATTAAGTTGCCTCCAAGTTATTTTATTGTCTTAAGACACAAATCTTGTTGAATGCAAAGGCCAGTAGTTTTATTTCATTCTTTCCTTCTTGCCTGGTGTAAACTTGCCATTTTTAGGAATAGAATGAGAAACCTCTTCTTTAAGAATATTCTCTTCCATATTATGGGCATCCCTATTTTTTAAAAGCTGATGAAAATAATTTTTCAAATTTATATTTGTAGGAGGGAAAGTCATTATATATTTTCAAAACTTCCTCTAAACATAGTTTTAAAGTGTTGCTTTGGGCTAAAGGTTTTCTCTATATGCTCAGAAGCATTCAGATTGATACCCTGAATGTTAAATAATGACCTGTATCAGGGTTTTTGCCCAAGTCTGTCGTGATGGAAGTCCCTTAGTTTTATTGGCTAGCCACTGCACTCAAATGTTGTTCCATTAGCAAGCCAGTTACAAAGTCAAAATGGCTTGCCAGATATTTTTTTTTTAAATAAAAAGGTCTTGTTAGGCATTAGCCTTATAGTTTCAGGGAAAGCTGTGGATTTTTGAATGTGTACAGTCATCTAAAGTCCTGTAGTCTGTACTGTCTTTTTATAAATTAACTCAGTGGAAGGAACACAGTAACAGCACAACAAATGAACTTCCGGTTGCACTTCTGGTGGCATCGGGAGCGAGGATCACAAGCTCCATGGCCCTTCCCCAAGCTTTCCTTGT
The DNA here is from genome assembly GCA_032468155.1 of Oxyrhabdium leporinum. NCBI lineage: Eukaryota > Metazoa > Chordata > Lepidosauria > Squamata > Cyclocoridae > Oxyrhabdium > Oxyrhabdium leporinum. The sequence goes on along the minus strand of JANHFL010010242.1, from coordinate 186,548 downwards.
TGGAGGGCTCCGAAAGAAACCATAGCCACCCTGTAGAGGTGGTGAAGTAAAGGGGAGCACCTGGCAGGTCAAGGAGAGCCACATCTCCCCTCCCTGACTAGGAAAATTTACCTCATCCAAAGATGAGGAACAGCGGCAGCCAAAATGGCCACCATGAAGTCGGAGACAACCAGAACACCTAGGACTGTGCTGGAGTGAAGTAGGTGAATGGTGTTTGGAACTGGGTGAGAATGAACATTTTATCTCATTTGAAACCCCA
>JANHFL010010242.1:175392-186189 GCA_032468155.1 Oxyrhabdium leporinum | reverse complement strand
GGATGGGGGATGGGGTTAAACTTGAAAATTTTTTGTATAAAACTCTTTCAATAAAAAAAAAAAGATGCTACATGATTGAAGTGCTAATCAAGCTTCCTGCTTAAATGTTTTAGTAATAGTGGAATGATTATTTAAATACTTTATAAAATATATTATCAAATTTCCAATTTTCAGGAATTCTTTGAACATGCAAAAAAGCTCTGGGATGATGAAGGAGTAAAGGCATGCTTTGAGAGATCAAATGAATATCAACTGATTGACTGTGCACAATAGTAAGTACCACTTCTAGGAAAATCTTTCTAAAATTGTGTTCTGTCTTTTATTACTGGAAGCCAGTGGAAATATGGATAAAGTGTTCCTGTGTCTGGAGTTCTGTCTTCAAAGGCAAAAGAAAATAATTTCCATTGTAATTTTATCTGAATCATTCATTTAGCTAAAAAGTCTATTAACCCCCTTTGTTAATAATTACTCATACTGATACTAGCAGTATATAAATTATAATGCGTTTTTGTTTACATAATATAGATTCAGTTTTCAGTTATAACACTTCAAAATCCTGGAGTTTAAATAAGATTGCATATGTATGTGTAATAGATTTGGTTTCTTTTCTTTCATCTGATTTGAAATTTTAATTTGTATAGGAAGGCAAGTTAGTATGTAATAGAGGATTCATGATGGATGGAAAAACCTGCAGGCCACCAAGATACTTTATTACATGTGCTTTAGATATACATCTAATAAAAACATGGATGGAAAAACATTTCCTTCTAAATAAGAAAATTAGGCAGTTTCATTTTATTGAACACTGGAAAATATCTAATACAACATATAAGCTGTAAAATACACTGATTTTTTTAGGAGGGAAAATAATGAAAAACGTACGATAACGCGGTTGCATAAAGATGCACATCCTTAAACTAATACTTCGTTGAAGTTTTAGTTTCTCCTGTCTCAGAGATGAAAAACAAATATACAAATCACATTAAAAAATAAATTTTCCATGATATTATTGTTGTCACTTCTGTTGTTGCTAATTATTGCAAGAACTAGCTGATGTGGTTTAAACTAAAATAAGCATAAACCAGTGATTTATGCTTGTTTAAATCTCATTGTTATGACTAAAATAATGGATTGTTTACATAGCTGTATGAATACTTTTTAGGATACATTAACCCCTACTACTAATACTATTTTAGTATTAGTACTAATTTTATTATACTAATTTTATTATACTAAAATTATACTAATTTTAAGATAGTATACTTTCTTAAAATGTTAGATGCATTAGGATTATGCTGTTTTTGTAGCTATTGTGAATACCAGAAATTTCAAATTGCCAGAGATGTTGGCTATTCTCATTTGTTGCTCAACTATTCACTTAACAATCTATAGATGTACTGTACGGATTAAAAAGATATAAGCATTTCAGCACTTTCCATTTCCCTGCGTAATGGTGAAAAACATTATTTTGGCTTTGTTCTACCAATTTTCAAGAACTGTCTTCTTAATTTTTTATGTTTAATATAACCAACAAGGGGGGGGGGGGCAGGAGAGATATTCTAGGCCCAGGATTCATCAACTGCTCTAAAATCAGGATAATAGGAATACATCCTAAGCTTTGCATAAGCCTTTAGAAATGGCCCGTCTTTTCTTTTTCCTTTTATCTCTTATTTAGATTAATTGATACAGATGATCTCTTATTCTGAGAATTTACATTCACCATTGGGAAAGTGATCCATGGTCTTGTATCTTCTTCCTCTGTGGAAAGAGGACAAAAGATTCACTCATTTTTCCTTATCTCTTGGTTAGCAACATCTATGGAAATTTTAAGCATGGTACAGATGCTAAGAGGCCAGAAGTCTGTTAAATTATTTTAAAAACTATTGATCCAAAAATCTTGACGCTTGGCTTTTGTTTTAAATTGTTTTGTTGTGTTTCAAGAAAATCTGTCTGTAACTTTGTGTTTGACAAGATTATATGACATTTGCAAGCAAAGTGTAAGATCCAGTTTTTTTCCACTCCTAAGCACTACAATTGTGATTAGAAACTCTTTATTACTTTATCCATATCATTAAAAGACAGAGCTGTGAGAAACATTAATAAGCATTCTCTTTTTGTATGTAACTGACTTAGTGCAGAACTCTAAAATACCAAAGTGTACACCAAACAACACTGGCAACTCATTGGATTCGTAGAGGTAGTTGCTAGGTTCTTGTCTATCAAGGTTTTTTGTCTAAAGAGAGTTTGACTTTTAGATGATTGAATTTTAAAGAGGGGTCATCTCCTTTTACTTATCTAATTCTGTTGGCTGGGTTACTTTTGCAATCTGAAAGTAATTTGCATAAAACAGTAAGGTGTAACAGTAAGTTTCTACCTAGAAACTGATTTTTAGTGCTGGATTGGATACCCAGAAGTGGAATAATAACATTTGAACTACAGTTAGAGGTATTTTTCAAAAAAGCCACACATGTAATATTAGAGCTATCTCATTTTTCTTCCTAAGTAACATGTGCTCATGCAAAAAGTAACAAAAGAATGTGTTATCCCAGATAAACTAGAGACAGGAAACCCAACTAAATCTATTGTATTACGTTACATTAATAAAACTTTTGAAGTCTGAAGGTACAAACTTTCCACCTTCATTTTTAACTATCTGATCAGTTAGGGTAGGTCCTTAGTTAGTTTCTTTCTCTGACTGTTAAACGACTGCAGGCTCCTGCCTCTCTTATCTGAGAGTTCCCTAAGCAGCATCTTATTCGCCCATTACTCAAGGTCTCCATACATTACACTACACTACAAAATGATACATCTAACAATAAGAGATTGTGTTTTGTTCCTATATCCCAATTTCTATCTCATAACTATTCTAGCCTAACCCTTCCTCTGCAGAGCCCTTGAGGGTCAGGGATCCTTGAGGACAGATTGGTTTTGTTGGAGCAAGAGGGTGGAATTGCTGAAATTACATTTCCTCTTGCACAAAGAGAAGATTGTTCTCAATCATATAGAAACCTTTACTTTTTTATGGCCTCTGTGATTCACACTGTTGGGAATCTGCACCTGTGTAAAACTTATGAAAGAAGGAACTCAGCTGAATATTTTGGTTGGAACCCAGACCTATTTCCCCCAACAACAACTCTGTGAAATGGGCTGGGCTGACAAAGAATGACTGATCCAAAGTCACCCAGCTGGCTTTTCATGCTTAAGGCAGGACTAGAACCCATGGTTTCTTGATTTCTATCCTGGTGATTTAACTGTTAAACCAAACTGCTTCTTTGTGCTTATTGGGTTTCCCCCCACCCCAAAAAAACTCTTGACTAGGATTGAGGATCTACTTTTGGAAGGAACATTTCTTTTTACTCTAGTCAGATGACAGAGCAACATGCAAAAACTCAATTGTACAAATGTATTATACTGAGGCTAGATCCTGATCCCCCAAACCAGGGATATGATCTTTATATTTGCCCTTTGAAGATATGCCAGCTCACAGCAAGTAAATTAAAGAAATTATTTCCCTGCACATCTTCCAGATCTTGCCTATTTATATCATTAAAAAATGGATTTCTTTTATTGGGAACAAAATTCCCTGTTTGAAGACATAATTACCCACTTCTTGGCCCATTTGGTCCAATCATTGTTCAGATCTATTGCAATCTCAGCAATTCTTTTTTCCTAATGTATCCTTACCCAGTTTGACATCAGCTTCGGACAGGATATTCTGCAAGGCACCTACCTATCTGAATGTGCTAATGGCAGTAGGAGCTCTGCTGTGGTGAAAGTGAATTTTCTATTGTTCCCAAAAGGCTTCGGAGTATTTCCTATGTTTGAATGGCTAGAGAGGCAGCCAGAAATGCCCCCACTCTTTCTGTCAAACTTTCCCAAAATGTTTATTCTCTTTATTTAATTTGATATACTATGCGTATTGTATCGCTTCAAGAATAACTCCTTAAAAGGCAACTTTCAACGTAATAGAAAGAATCACACAATCTGTAAAAACAACAAAATTATATAAGCAACAGTTAGCTAAAAGATAATCTCATAAATCATATCAGTACATCCACGTTAATATTGATCATAAAAGGCCTGCTAAATAAATATTTTCTAAACAAAGTTGAATACCGAGACAGAGATAAATTCTGGATCTCCCAAGGAGAGGGATTCTGTTGCTTTTAACAGCCGCTGCAGAAAATACCTCCTTAATACTTTGCACATCTGTATTTCAATCTTATTCAAAGAACATTGGGACAAATGTACCAAGTTCTTCTGAACACCATTTTATATTCCCAACTCTGAGATAAATAAAGTGAGAACTAGTGAGTGGCATGCATGATTTTGAACATAGCATTCACTTTGCATAGCGTCTTTAAGTATTTAATTTAAATTGAACAACAAAAAACCGCAAAATGAATATATGGACTGAATTAAACTCATTATACATATACATTCATAAATTGCTTGATTGTTTAATTATTAAATGGTTGGTTGGTTGCTTGATTGGTTGGTTGTCAGTGCCATCCTGCAATTGAATCACCTTGCTGCTGTCCATCCTCTTAATATTTTACCTTCCACTTTTGAATTTGTTCCAGTTCCACCCTTAAACAACTAGATAATATTTCCAGTATCTGAAAACTAGATGCTATAAGGGCCTTCTCTTCATTTGACTTTGAGACTATTCATTATAATGTCCATCTTTGGAGTGACACATAGCATGCTACACATTTAAGAATTTTATCTTGTACATCTGTATTTAAAAGTTACTAATGAAGACAAGATTCCATCATCATTACAGGTGCATTGTATTCTTACATTGAATGCTCGGTAAGCATACTTTAGAAAGCACACACACAGCAACTCCTTTGATAATGGAAAGAAGGAGAAATCTAACCAGGCTGTATGCCTTCTGCCGTGAGAGCTAAAATCCAGTTGATTGATGAACTGAACAGCAATCTAATTTTGTCTGAAAAACTGCCAATTTAGATTTTGGATGACAAAACTTTTGCAGGTTTTTTGGTATGGGTTATCTATTTATTAACTTTTGAACTTCTGTTTTAGAGAAAGTTGATTTTTTTTTTCATTTCTCATACTGTCTATATAATTTGTATTATTTTAGCTAGCAATAAAGTATAACAACTACAGGATATGTTATTGTGATAAGTACATGTTGTGTTTTAGTATGAGTTTGCTGTGGTATGATTTGCACTATATGTGACTAATTTTGTATTCATAGTATACAGACGTCTACCAACGCCCCACTTTCTTATTTACTCCTCACTTTAAGTACGGTATAAGTTACTTCTACTTCTACTATTCCTTGCAATGCCTCTTCTTGCTGCTGGGATGGGAAGTAAAGCAAACCAGTCCTTACACCCCGCAGTAGAAGGGCTAGTCTGCATAGCCACTGCATTAAAACCCTCAAGCAGTTTAATTTTATAGCATTCAGTGTATTACAATAATACAATGTTGGTCCTATTTTTATATGCATTCTGAATAATGTATAGCAGAAAAGAATAAAACAATTTAAGAATCATTTCAGAAGAGAGACAGAAAATGTGTTTAAATGTATATTAGAGATATCTTTAATGATTCCTGCTTTTGTGCCATAATCAGCTGCATTGCATCAACTAGCAGGAACTAATGTTTACCTTCTAGTATTACAAACTGGGTGTGTTTTTTTTTCTTTCCTTGCATGTGAACATATGCCAGAAATTTTTGCAGTAAGAACATCAGAAAACCAGAATATTCCATGTGAACAGATATGTATTTTAATCTTAATACCGTGGGAGTCTGCTAAATTTGTTTTTTATGTGGCAGTACTGCAGATATAAATCTTAATATTGTTTGCACTAGCACAAGGGTTAATGATTTGACTTGGAAGGCAAAAATACCTCTTCGGCTAAAATATGGTTCATATACTACTGTATTTACCTGGCAGGAAGAGAACCCTGAATGAAGACCGTTCCTACCAAAACAAATCTATATTACCTCATCCTTAATAAATCCAAAATTTTCCCATTTCTAAGTTAAAGTATTTGAAAAACAAACCCTCATCTTCCTTCCACACAAAAACAGTAAATATAGTTAAGAAAACTAACTTTCCTCAAAATCTAGACTGCTTATCAATGACACACTTCACTTCTTAAGAGCATAATTTAGTTTTCTGGATGAGGTCTTAATTATATTCCTTCAAAACTATATTTTTATCAGAAAACTCCATAAATACTTTATATTTGTTACACTCCCGTAATTCCCATTTTTTCCTTTCTTTTTTTTTCCTTCTAACTATATGTCAAGAAATAAAATTCAGGTCAGCTATCCAGTTCCTTATATTAATGCTAAGAATTAAGTCTTGAGGAAAAAATGAAATTTATGCAAGGTTTTGAAATCTGTATTTACCAAAGCCTGTGGGAAATGTATAGCTTGGGATACATATTAACTCTTCGGTCTTGTGTCTGTAAATACTTTGTACATTATCTAATACTTAGGGAATGTCAAGCTATTGATAAATATATATCAAAATATATGTCTGGTTACCACTTATATTCACATGATTTCTAATCCTTTAAGACAAGCTGAACACGGTAATCATTTTGGTGCAAAGTATGTTCATTCCTTAAATAGCTTTAAAATCAGAATACTTTTGACTAATAACTGCTGATATTACCAAAGGATAGGAAACATTGCTCTTGTTGTAACAGTTTCTACACAGATGGGCCATTTAAGGATTGGAAGTACAGGTATAAAGTATTCAACTGTGAAGTGGACAAAGATACTTCAGAGCTGGTGTGAGCACCCTCACAATACCTCCCGGCTGCTTCTTAAAGGAGCCACAGATTTTCCTGGGCTTATGTGGTTGTTCTGAGGATTCAGGGAACATACAAAATTGGCTTAAGGAGGTAGCAACAGAGTGCAATCTTGTGTCACCAAGATCTTAAACTCCAACATATATTTCCTAAGCCTGTGCAGCCACTATGGTAGCCCAGAAAAAAACATGGCTCCTATAAAACCTTTTCTTGTTTTGGATCTAAATGCTGCACACCACTTGTATGGATTTGGGGATCCTCCTGGACTTGCAGATACTGCTCAGAGAACAGAAGATTGCCATGGCCTGGAGAGCCTTTGCACAGTTGTGCATTTTTCTCAACAAAAGAGAGGCCCTTTAGACAGTCATGCCCTAGTCATCATCTCATAATGAAGTCTACACGGGGCTGCCTTCTAAGACATCTAGATTCACTTAACAACCATGGTAATTAGCTAAACTAATGCCGCAAAAAAAAAGGATGTAAAATCAAGTCAGTCATTTGATACCCCCCTTTATGGTTGTCATGACTTACAACCGTAATGGGCATAAGTCAAAGACCACCTGTAATTAAATTCAATTGCCTACAAAATAAGGTACTGGTTTAATAAAAATTGCCTCCCATTTGCATATATCACACATTTTCTCTCTCGTATATATGCCCCCTTTCTGCTTAGAAATGCACACAGTTGCATGCTCCTTTGAGCAGAAACAGCCAGAATAAGAAGAAAAAAACAAGCTTTAAAATAATATGAGAAGGGTAGTAAATAAGGAAAATATCTTGGAAAAATTAGGGGAAGGGAAAAAAACAGACAAAAGTTATGTTTAGGCATTATAAAATAGTTGAATTTAACCATGGAAGCAATAGGGATTAGTCACCCCATAAATTGGATGGCAACAGCTAAAGGCATTCTTAGATGCTTCTTTTCAAAAGCATCTGTGCTATAGCTGTTTGCAGCCATTTGTTCTTTTTCAACAGTAATTATTTGAAGAAAATCCTCATCTTTCTAGCAGGTAAATAGGATAATGTCAACCAACTGGCATTTCTAAGTCTGATGTTTATATCTGTCTGCGAATAAAAATTTATGACTGCTTTCATACTAGTCTTTCAGATGTCTTAGCACTATCTCCCTACATGATCCAAACACATGCATCATGTTCCTATTTTGTTCAAATTACAAGCAAGAAAAATACACAGGAGAAGAAGCTGCCTAGAACACTTTCCCCAAATTTAGTAGCCTCACTATTGACTGGGAATTATACAATTTGTAGCCCAACACAATGAACACTCAATTCCTCTGGTTGGGGGAAGACTACAAGTTGTCTTCACTTAACAATGATAATTGGAACTGGCAATTCTGTCACTAAGTGATGTGGTTGCAAAATGTAACACTTATGTGATTATGCCCTAGTACAACATCATTTGCAGCAGTTCCAGTGCCATCCAGTTCCCATTGACATTGCTTGTCAGAAACCAGCAGTGAAGGTTACAAACACTAATCATGTCATCACAGGACATTGCAAGGGTCAGAATTGCAAGTTGGTCACCAGGTGCCCGAATTGTGATCAAGTGCCTCCAAGGATGCTGCAATGCCACTACTACAAGGATCCATCATAAGTTCCCTTCATTCAGCACAATCCTAACATCAAACAGTTGCTGAATGAGTAGTCATTCATCCAGGACTACCTGTACTTTAGTACCTCTGCAGTAAGTCCAGAGAAAACAGGCTTTCCTTGTTACCAAATTGGGGGCATGTCCTTATAGACATGGCCATATATCAAGAGGAAAATGAGAGTGTGGGGAAGAGAAAGGGAGAGGGAGGGAGAAGGAGAGAGAGTTTCAAAGCATTCAAATTATGATTTAACAGGTTGGGAATTTTGGTGCAGTATGTAGCATAAAAGAACTGAGAAAAGGCTCTGAAAATCAGGCACATAGTGGGAATATCATGCCTGGGTAGGATGATCGACAGCATATTTCTGATAGGGTGGGGGGCACTGCGCACTTTTACATGAAACAAATAATGGGCAGATTTAATAGACATTCATGTGAGGAGGTTGATGTCTTCTAAAAAAAATAAAAACTTGTATAATAGGAAAATGATCATGTCTGAAGGAATATATTTCCTTAAATAGCTTTCACTATTTCTTTATGCCCTTTGCATAGTCCATCTTTTCCCTTTTTTCAACCATTGAAATTTGTTTTTAATAAAGATTTTCTTTCAGCAGAGATTCCACAAGTTTCTAGGTTTTCCCATATTTCTAAATGAATAACTATATAGGTTTGTAGATAGTACCTGCCAGTTAATGTAATCAAGTGATACAACTGACATCAATTTCAAAAGTGAAGGCTATGTACCCTGAGATTTCTATCTCTAGGCTATTTAAATATTAAATTTTAATGACTGAATTTGAAAATGATGGTATTTTCTCAATTCATGAAACAAAATTCATGAACTATATAAACTTTGGGTCAGTTGCATACATTGATTTGAAACAAAAAAAGTTTCAACATAAACGGATCAATTTTTAAGTGGTTGTTGGGAAGCAAAATCCCTTTAAGGCCTCTGTTAACCTTGCCACTCCATGTGAACTGTTTGGAATACTGAACGATTCTAATCATTTGCCCACAGATTATGTCATCTATTATAGTGCATGCAGTGTTCTCTGCCCTCTGCAGGCTGTTTCAGTCATATTGAAAAGGCAGTTAACAAAAGATGCGCAGCATTTTAAGCAGGTATTTTCTGAGTTTTTCTAGAGGCAAGTTAAATTTAAAAAAAAGATCTGCCACTTAAAACAGGGTGTTGCTTATAAAAATTACTGTTCTTGAGCTGTCAGTTGTCATATCTGATTTATATATTAAAAAATCTACAGTTGTGCCAAGCTTCAAGCTAATTGAGTAAAAATTGTCATTAATAAAGCACATTTAAAAGTGCTGGAAATCGATGGATTTATCTCCATTTTTGGAAGATTGTCACGTTTCTCTAAGATATTGAAGAAAGTACTGATGTTGATGTAGTCTAATTTGTCAAGAAAGATGGTCCAGCTTTAGCTATGTGATGTTCTAGACAATAGCTCAGAAACCTCAGTTTTCCTGCCCCATTGAAGCCTGTTTTGTCCTAGCTGGCAGCAGAAAAAGTGCTCTTGGATTTGCTTTTTGATTTACATAACATTATTCTTCGAAAGCAATCAAGCAGTTAACATTTTGCAATCAATTTGCATTCAGTGAAAAAAAAATAGAACAAGGAAGAGAGAAAACATAGAAAACTAAGAAACATCTAGCCTTTACCAAATCCTTCATATTATTATGTAATGAGTTTCATAACAAAGGTTATAGTCACTGCAAGACATAGTTCTGCTGAGAACTTCCTTTTAAAAATAGTATTAACAAAGCACTAACAATCTGAAGATATATTTCATGTATTTACTAGCATTTGAATGTTGTGGTGTATGTAACAACAGCTGCGAAAAAAAGTAGTTGTTTAATCTTTTTAAAAATTTTTGAATGTAAAAAGTTGCTGAGATATATATAATTTCAGAATCCAGAGTATTTGTGTTGAATTCAGTGCAATCATTTTAGAAGAACAAAATCATTGACTACTCCTTCATTCCACAGAAAGTAACCATTTATTTTATTTTTGAACATAAATTCTATATTGTTATTGAATAAATCAAGTGTGGATCAAAATCAATATTCTGAGTTGTCTGCCTATATAAGACAACATTTAGAGATAGCTTGTCAAAAAAAGTGTCTGCTGTATTTCCTAGGCAACTTGGCTAAAGATACTTACGAATCTAAAGATAGATTATAATATCAGTAACCTAGAATACATTTCATTCTACTTTTTAAATAATTAACAGTATTTAAGCCTTGTTTCTTTATTCATTAAATTTGTTTGCTGCCAATCTTGCTGCAAGACAACTAGCTGGCTTACAACACAAAAATAAAACTCACTCTCTCTCTCTCTCTCTCTCTCTCTCTCTCTCTCTCTCTCTCTCTCTCTCTC
>JANHFL010010242.1:161375-175292 GCA_032468155.1 Oxyrhabdium leporinum | reverse complement strand
TCTCTCTCTCTCTCTCTCTCTCTCTCTCTCTCTCTCTCTCTCTCTCTCTCTCTCTCTCTCTCATACACACACACACATTAAAATTGCAATAAAATACAACTTATAACTAAAGATGGGAGGAAAGGGGCAGAATATATGGAGGGGAGGGGAGGTGGCAACTGCTGTTAGTCTATCAACCACATCCAGTGTGATAGTCCTCTATTGGGCCCCCAAGCCAACTGGCAGAGCCAGATCTTCAGGCTGTTGCAAAAAGCAGGAGGGTGAGAGCCAATCTCATCTCGGGGCAAGATGTCCCTTTTCTGATTGTTATTTAATATTCTGGAAATTACTTGAAGTTTTTTTTATATTACTTGTAATACTTATGTTTTTATTTCTGATAATCCGTACTGAAAATTTGCTGTTTAATAGGGAGAACTAAGATTTTAGAGATGAATTTATACAACTGGGATGAAATATGGATTGAAGAGATGTTTGATTTTATTTTAAGATATAGTGGTAAATTCTTAGTGTTGATTATACTTTCTGGGGATAAAGAGGGAGATTTTCTTTCTTTTTCTGCACTTCTTAATTTTTAATGTATTCTGCATTTGTATAATTTTACTAGTATAATATAATCTTTTTTAAAATATTGGAGAGTTTTTCTTGTTAGCACAAAATACAAAAGAATTCCAATATCTGAGGGGCTGCCACAAAGAAGAGGGGGTCCTATTCTCCAAAGCACCTGAAGGCAGGACAAGAAGCAATGGATGGAAACTAATCAAGAAGAGAACCAACCTTAGAGCTAGGGAGAAATTTCCTGACAGTCAATTGGAAAAACGTGCCTCCAAAAGTTGTGGGTGGTCCAACACAGGAAGTTTTTAAGGAGAGATTGGACAACCATTTGTCTGAAATGGCATAGGGTTTCCTGTTTGAGCAGGGGATTGACTAAGAGACCTCTAGTCCTCTGGTCCCTTCCAACTCTGTTACTCTGTTATTTTTTTAAAGGAAAACACTAGAGGTACGTGTGAAGGAAAGTTTCCCTTTTGGTGGAGAGGTAGAGAGGATTAATTTGTATATCTCTCCCATATAAATTGTTTCAAAATAATTGTTCAACCCAGAAGAGCCTTGGTGCTTCTGACTCAAGTGCAAAAACAAAAAAAAATGTGTTGACTATGAATCTTTCTTTCTTTTTTCTTTCCTTTACTGATGCCTTTTAAAAATAACAGGTTGTAGAGATGGTATATCTGCTTGAGGATTATAAAAATAAAGTAATGAGGGGGGGCATCTAACAATTATAGTCAGCAACAGAATTTCTGTGAACCTCCCAAGAAAAAAAAATGGCACAAAGATGTCAAAGAATATTAAGTACCTGCCTGGCTTCCAGTGAAAAAGTATATTTCGCAGCAGAGCTCCAGATTTCTGAGCTTTGCAAAATAGCGTCAGAAAGAACAGTTCGAATAGTTCGACATTTTCATTGCTATTGAATCTCAATGTGGCATGAAGGATGATGTTTCTTCATTAGTGATTTTTTTTCCTAGTATTTTCCCCACAAGTGCACTAATTGCTTTTTTTTATTATTCAACTGAGTATTGGTCCATTGGTTGCAATAGGAATTAACCAATCAGCTTATCCAAACCTGAGATCATGGGCTAAGAAAGAATGACTGGCCCAAATTCACCGAGCTTTCGTATCTAAGGCAGGACTAGAACTTACAATTTCCTTGTTTCTAGACTGGTGTTTTAACCACTGGACCAGACTAGCCATGTTATTATTTAACAAGTGCCCCCTACATTCTGTCTAGCCAATACTCCAAATGTCTTTACTACTCTTAAGAAACTGACATCTATCCCCAATTGAAATTGATTTTCATTTATTCTTCAAATACCTGGATGCTGCAATTTTCCCCCAGCAGCTTGTGAAGTGCTGTTAAACTGTTAATTTGGGAAGACACTAGAGCACTCTTTCCTGCTGAATGCTTTACTGTTCATTAAGTCTTATTATCCATCTTATTGCCATGGTAATAGTTTTTGCATACTTAGGTAAATCAGATTCACAGCTGATCCTACTGGTTCTTACATCTCCTCTTAGAAGTTTATCACAGTACCACTTCCCTGATGGACCTATATCTTTTGTGAGAATAATATATTTTTCTAGAATTCCTAGATTAGAAAGTAAGCATGAGCAAAACCTCATGAGTCAATTATTCGTAAAATTTTATCTGAATAGTGTTTAAAAGAAAACATTGGCACCCTGGAAGTTATTGATTGGTTGCACCAACATAGATACATAATCTGTTAGTGTAAAAAACTCCTTAGTATAATATATGTCAAGTAAAACTGTGTTTTTTTTATTTATTAAGTTTCTCCATTTTGGCTGCAACCTTATTGCTCTTAACCTATATACGAATGGAGATGGAACTGCATTTTTTGACGGTTTTCAATGATGGGTTTTTATGGTTGAAAATGTATGTTTTCTTTCAGCTTCCTAGAAAGAATAGACAGTGTCAGTCTGCTTGATTACACGCCCACAGATCAGGTGAGTAAAATGGAATAAGAAATTAGAATTAATGTGAGAATCAGCTTTAATAAATTATATGAATTCAAGCAGGCTTTAAAATGGGAAATATGTTGAATTCAGTGATCTTTTTATTCATTTATCCCAGCCATCGTTTAACAAGTCATATGTGTTGTTCCCTTATTGAGTGTCAAGCTGTTTTTGAAATTGAGGAAGGTTTAAGAGGTTTGTGGAGTGGAATTTTGGGATGAAAAGAAAATCAGCTATTCCGTGAACAAAAAGTGAAATAATTCTGTTGGTGCCTGTCACATTATAATTCTGTGTAATATTTAAATAAATGTTCAGAATTATGTTTGAGATTGTCTGATTTGAATTCATACAGTAGAATGTGCTCATGTGTTATAATAACATAATATATGGAATTGTTGATATATCACATTTCTTCGCAGGCCAAATTTGCTGCATTAAAATGGAAAATTTCACAGACCAAATTGTTTTTCATTTCCAGGATCTCTTAAGATGCAGGGTTTTGACTTCTGGGATTTTTGAGACAAGATTCCAAGTAGACAAAGTAAATTTTCAGTAAGTACAGTAATAATGACCTTTAATTTGTGTCATGTTTTATAACACAGTAGAAACAATTAAATGCAGACATAATTAACTTTTTTAATTACACGGTTTTCTTAAAAAAATGCTCATTTATGACATATGGGGTAATAGGTCAAGACAGGATGTTCAGGATGTTTCTAACATAAGACATTATTTAATATTTGCTAAGTATTTTTGTTTGATGTATTAGTCTGTGGGCCTTAAATTTGGTATAGAAGATTAGTATAATACAGAACATTAATATAGAAACTAATGTTTCTATTAGTTCATATGTAATGAGTTAAAGAACAGGAATGCATTAATTGATAGAGCTAATTTAATGGATAACTTTAAAATTTCACTAAATAAGAAAGCTCTTTCATAAATAATATAGTGCACACAGAATATTGTTACTAATATTTCTATTCTTTTGGGTGTAGTAAGCTTTTTCTTACCTAATAATTTTAATAATTTCAAAGCTGCCTATTTATTTTTGTGTAGAATATTCTCAAGGATAGTCACCTCTAAGGATTATATTATTATATATTACAGTTGTTGCTCATATCATTCTAATAAGATTGAATACATTGCAAAAGTTTCTGAAATTGTTACTAAAATTGAAAAGCTCATCCATCCTTCCTTCCACATGGAATCCCCACTCTATAAGTTGGTTTGCCCAATTCTTTTTATTTAGCTTTGAATATAGCTTTAGAATTGCTGTTACTTTTGTACTCAGCCACACTATTCCCCTCTATTTTCAGCTGAGCTAATCAACGCTAAATGGCCACCTTTTATTTAGTCTGCCCTTTCCTAAATTTGACCAAAACGTAGCCATAGCTACATTTTGGTCAAATGAGAATTAACTTAAGTTTGACAGCAGATATTGAAATGAGACTTAACTAAAGTTTGACAGCAGATATTACAAAAGAATGTTCCATTTTGCTTTCATGCAGTATTTATTGCATTTTCATTTCCATTTGCAAAAATAAGTGCACATTAGGCAAATGTGATTTTCTTTGTACATTCACAAAGAATAATAGCCTCTGGCTTTTCAACAGCATGTTTGATGTAGGTGGTCAGAGAGATGAAAGAAGAAAATGGATCCAATGCTTTAATGGTAAGAAATGTTTTCACATTCTGTATTTGGTCTGAATGCTTATTGTTTATTTCTTATTGTAACTAGGTATTATTTTTTTATCGGGGCTTATTGTTTCATCCTTTATAAAACCTCATAATTTTGTTTATATGCATAGTTACATTGCATTTATCATCATACGTGGGAAGCATAAGTGTTTCTGATTAAGTCTTACTCTTTATGTTCTATCTATGGTATGTTCTTCCTTAGATGTCACAGCTATTATCTTCGTTGTGGCCTGTAGCAGCTACAATATGGTCATAAGAGAAGACAACAACACAAACAGATTGCGCGAGTCCTTAGATCTCTTCAAAAGCATCTGGAACAATAGGCAAGATACCCATGCATAAATCAGCTGCGTTGGTTTGGTAAAAATGTATCTAGGATGGGTGGAGGGTTTTTGTGAAAAATCTGTTAGAACAAATCAAGATGCCTATTCTGATTTTAATAATTGTTGCAATCTTCATATCAGTACCTGGTTTTCTTAGCATCATTAGAAACAGAGACTGATGAGATGTAGTAAAACCTTGACTTAATGGACTTCCCCTCTAAAGCAGTTTGGACAATTGACTCAATGTACAGCAATTGCATCAGTTTATATTATGTCAATGATGTTATCTCAAAGAACATCAGTTACATCAATTCAGATTTAATAGATATTTGGTTTCAATGTATATCCCATAACTCCCAGTTGGTCCGAAAAAAGATTTTCCTCCTTAGATGGCTGCTTTCTCTTAGAAAATATAAAAGTCAGCAGGTATATATATCTGTATAACTGTGTTGGACTCTGAATTAATTTTTGGGTCTTCACAGGTGGTTACGGACAATTTCTATCATTTTGTTCTTGAACAAACAAGACATGCTTGCTGAAAAAGTCTTGGCAGGGAAGTCTAAAATTGAAGATTATTTTCCCGAATTTACACGTTACACCGTACCTGAAGATGGTAAGTTTCTTAACTAAAGTCTCTTTATGATTAAATAATTTGATTGTTTATGATATTGATTACTTTTGTGCCATCAAGTCGGTATGAGCTCTTAGTGATTAGATATTATTTTCTGCATGACATTCTGTCCCTAAGCTGGTCTTCCAGTAATACAATCATTGACTCTACCAACCTTGCTGCTGGTCATGCTCTTCTCTTTCCTTCCATTTTCTTAGCATTAGAATCTTCTCCAGAGAGCTACATCTTCCCATAATGTATGCCTTATTTGTTCAATGATCAATGATTTGTTTGTTCATAGTATTCTCAGGAGTGTAGTCCAACATCACAGTTCAAAAGTATCAAGACTCTGACCTGCTTCTTCAAAGCCCACCTTTTGTTTCCATTCACATACCGATTTTTCCTTTGCATTTTGCATATCAAAGTAGTATCATCACCCTAGCATGGATTATTGATATTTCTTTTTCTTACAATCACACTCATCTACTTTGAATCTAGCTTTCCTTAATATAGATGGCAGCAAATAGGTTGAATAAATAAGGGGAGGGTATTGTCCCTCTTCTTTGCCAACCTGGACTCAGTCTGCTTCACTATATTCTGTCCATATTGTGGCTTCCCGATCTTATGTATTGGTTTTGCGTGAAAATAAAGATACTATGCACACATTTTTAAAATGTATATTGCATACATTTTAATAGATCTGTGTTCATTACAGCAACACCAGATGCAGGAGAAGATCCCAAAGTTACAAGAGCAAAGTTTTTTATTCGGGATGAATTTTTAGTAAGTATTGGTGATTTTTTAGACATTGTATTAACTTATACATTTGTTTGAATACAATATGTTTTATTTTTCTAAAAGCTTTAATTATAAAAGCAACTCTATCTTGAAACCAGTCATCATTGAATTACAAACCATTATAGTCCATTTTTTAAATCATCACCTCTTTCTAAGCTATGCAAAAAAATAAAGCAGCATGCTACCATAAAACCCTACTTTTCTTACCCTCAACATCTTGATTGTGGCCATATGTGAACCATTAACTGCTCATATATTTTATGTGCGTTTACCTGGTGAGTAGGTTGCAAAGTTAACATATTCAGTTTACTGTCTGGTTCAGTTTTAGACAAGTTGGGGGTTTTATCTTTGGAACTTCCAGGCGTTCCTTGAATAAATAGGTTTAATGCATAATTTTTTGACACATTAGCTTGGGATGGTGCTACACTGACCAATCTTCCTGTATCTTGTTGTCATTTCCCAGAAGTGTTTTTATCCAACTTTGTTTTCAGCAACTTTTTCATTATCTCTTACAGCGAATAAGTACAGCAACCGGAGATGGAAAGCATTATTGCTATCCACATTTCACATGTGCAATTGACACAGAAAATATTCGAAGAGTGTTCAATGATTGTAGAGACATCATTCAGAGAATGCATCTTCGCCAGTATGAACTATTGTAATTAAGGACACTTTGGAGTCCGTGGTTTTAAGCATCTTTCTTTCTTGGCTTCCTCAGATGAAGTAGAGGAAGAGATACTAGATCCATCTGCCTCCTCAGTTCGTTTACTTTTATTAGACTTTCTAGCCAGCCCATGCTTTAGGGACAATATGTGTGTTTTATTTTTATATGCCACTTCTTTGTCATTCCACTGAAGTCTTTGGCTACCTCTGTTTCCTTTGGTTTTGTTGTAAATTTTTGTTTATGTTTAATTAATTGGACATAGTCTGCTAATTTTTTTTCAGCAGACTTGTTAGTTCAAGCTGGTATCTGCTAGTTAGATGACCCTGTGTCATACCTAGAATGTTTTTGGAGGGTTCCTTTTGTGTCATGACATTGAAGAGTACTTGACAGAAAGAAAGGGAATAATGCACTTTGCTTCAGAATTAGAAAATACTGTTGGGGATGTATACATGCATGATGTAGCAGCACTATGATATTTATTACACTGAGTTTTTAACGAACTGAGTTGCAGGTCAACTGATGAAGTGGCCTCCTCTTCTAAGCCATTGCTGGCCCAGGAATAGAGTAGGTAAGCAATTTTGGGAGGTTTGGAGCTAAGAGTCTCTTTACACCTCAGGCTTTTGAATTTAGAGCTACTTTTTCAGCCTATTGCATTTAGGCAGAAAATTCACCTTCACATACCATATTTCTTCTGTCCACAAATGATTCAATTAATTTAGATCATTTTTGGACATCAGTCTTCTATAAAAATATAAATATATATATAATATATATATAATATATAATATATATTTTTTTTGTTTTACTGCTGGTTTATTATATTGTACAGACTGTAAAGTGTAATATTATTTTGTACAATTTTATTGAAGAAAATACTTGTAGAAGATCTTTGTGCCTTGATTATGGCTGTACCTGTAAAATGAGCTAAGATGTAAGTATGTTTTTGACTGCGCTGTACAGCTTGATGTCAATTCTACCTACAGCAGTGACTGGAGGTTTGAAAAAAACTCTGTAGAGTTTAGGGGTTTTTTTCTGATTTATATAAAATGTTCTTTAGTATAAAAAGTATAAATTATGCAAATTTTAGTCATATTAACTTTCCAAGTAAGTAATTGCTGCTACTGTGGCAGCAATAGCCTTTCAGACTCAGCTTTAAAATTTGATTTAAGTGTCCAAATTGCAATCTGGTGTTAGTTTCATGGGAATATCTTGTTTTACCTTTAAAACTATGTTCAGTAATTCTTTGGTCATTCATAAACCGTTCACAATTGCAGATTGTGAATGTGTAAAAGCACCATTAGATAAGGTTTTTTTTCAATCTTTGTTGCAACAGCTGCTTTTATTGTGCAAATTGCAAGAAAGAAAAAGGTGTAATCCTTGTGTTTGGCCTAAGAGAATTACAAAATGACGTATTTATTTCTCTTAATAAACAGATCTTAGAAAATGGTTTTATTTTAAATATTGTAGAATCATAATGTTTTTTCAAACTTGAATAATTTATGCAAATGACATTCACAAAATAAGTTGTGGTACAGTTCAGCATAAAAGCAAGAATTGGTGTAGCAATAAGGCATGCCTTTCTCGGTAATTATGAGATTGTTTTATATTTTATACATAGGCATTATGTCAGAGTACAGTTTCCAGTGCCTGAGAAAATCTGTACAAATATTTAAAATTTGTAGATGCAATAACAAATTCAGAACTTCATACATTATAACACTTGGATTATCTTTGCCTTTTGCTATGAAGACAAAGTACTCTTAAAATATTTTGATAGCATAATGTGAAACTATTTTTAAATTAGGAAGGCATGTTTATTGCATATATAACCCCAGATCACTTTTAGAAACTGAGAAACAATTGTATCTCTGCAAAAGAATCAGGCTAGTAATCTGTCAAGATTCTCTGATTTTAAAGCATTTTAGATCCACTCTGAAACTGGTACTTTGACATACTGTATTCAGTCATAACCTTGTTATGTTTCCAAGATGATTGAAAGACACTTATTTTGATATGATGAAGACATACCAGTCTAAAGATTCATATTTCCTCTACAAACAAAGCAGTGAAAATGTAAACTACTGCCTGTTAAAAAAAGTGGATGGTTCTGTTATTGAAAGGAATAGGGTAGTTATTATAATTCTATCCCTTCTTCTTTCTTTGCTGCAAATGCCACAGATTATATTTTATTATTCGGACAATTTTAATCTAATGCCCTCCAAATGGATTTTGTTTACAACTTGCAGAACTCTTTCCAGCATGCCTGGAAATTTTGGGATGTTAGGTGGGCAACATGCTGAGGAAGGCTAACCTAAACTCTTCTTTACTGAATAAAATTATCTTTAAAGTTTATATAAGTAGATGAAGAAAATCAAGTCTATAAATTTCTGCAGCTTAATTTATAATGCCTCTTTAAGTTGCATACTTAAGCACTTTTTGTTAATGCTATTAATCAAATAGGACTTAAACATTTAGGAATGGAATGCAAAGTTTTCTGGTAAGTTTTATTTCTCTTGAGGGAAAATAGTCAGTCACGCAAACTGAGTCATACCATAAAAACTCTGTGTGAATCTAACAGTAGTTGTTTACATCTTATTCCAGGGGAAATATTCAACCAAGCTTCAGTCCATGTGTTCATGGATACAGAGTGCACACCCTTATTCTGAATGTGCAAGAGGCTTCTTCTCAGTTTTCTACCTGGTTTGCCAATACTCTGCAAACTTATTAGCAAAGGTTTTTTGTTGATGCTGTCACATGACTACCATCTAAAACTATTTACATCTAATTTAAAAGTGACTCACGGGGGTAGAAAATTATGTCAGCTATTATAATTTGTTTCTGTTTTTAGTAATACCTTGCTGTAAAATAACTACATCTTGTATTGCTGATATCAAGGAAATGAAGTACCACTTCAGATGGTCATGCAGCAATAACACTTTAAAATTCTTTTTCTATGACAAAGACTGAGCCTCTAACAGCATAGGGCACTAGTGCAGACACAAAAGGAGGCTTGTAGAGCTTAGTGTACAGTTACAAACTTTTAATATACATATTTGATACAAAAAACTTTAGCAAGAAAACCATTCGTTTGATTGTAGATTACAATATTTTTGTACAGCATGAAGCAGTTACTTTATCCTGTAGTAAAAAAAAAGTCCTATCAACTGTCTAGAGCTTTCTGTCTGTAAGAGCAGTTTGCCTTTGGGCTAGCAATTCAAGTACGCATTTGCTGGCATGAATGTAGTCTGATGGATTGTTCTTTAGCTTTGGTGTGTCAGTGACTGATTCCAAGTGTCTGACTTTTCATAGTGCTTTATACTTAGTGATTAAACGCTGAACAAAATAGTAAGGGGAAAGAAGGGGCTGAAAGTGAGCCAGAATGAGGACCACCAGCACAGATCCTGCTGTACAGTAAATGGTTATTACTGTGTTCTCATATGGAAGAAAGCACTTGTAGAGGGAGACCTCTGTTGATGTTATGCTGCCCTGGAAAATGGAAGCAACAGTTTAGAAGGTCTGAGGCAAATGGCTGTAGATATTGAAGATTCTATTAAGGGAGAGGGAAGCTGAGTTCTTCTTAAAGTAGTAGTACTTTCAGTTGTTCATGGTTCAAGAGATGCAGACAACTCTGAAACTTCTCATGGTAGTAGTGTTTGCAATTAAGCACTGAACTGCCCTGTGTGAACATTTTGTGCCATGTAAAAAAGGAACTTCCAGAACACAATAGCTGTTGTTTGACTGGACAAGGGAAGACTTATATAGTTAACAGCTTAAAACCCTTAATTATACTAATGGTTGCTAAATAATTGGGGGAACCAAGCATTTGAAATTGCATGAAATAAAATACAGCATAGCTCTATTCTTATAGAATTGGGAAGGGAGTGGGATTATGGATAATCTAGCCCCATAGATAAGCATCCACATGTCAAGATTGCTAGAAACATGACCTGCTAGATTACTTGTTAACTAAGGACTTTAAGCAAAATATAGGTGAAAGTATTGCTTCTCAAGGGGGAACAATTTAAAGTTATGTTACCTAAAATGAGACAAATTTTCATCTATGAGTTAAAAATTACAATAGAGCTGTAATTGCTTTGCCTTTCCTGAAGCTCAAGGAGCCGAAAAAGTAAAGTTAGGGTAGAACCAGGTCTGAAGATAGCATCATTTAAAACAAGGCTTAGAACCAAGAAAAGATTTTTTTTTTGTGCTCTGGGTTTTTTGTAATCTAGTATACCCAAAGCAAACTGTGAATTAAGTTCCTCTGAATATAATTTTGCTGCCCTATGATATAATTTGCACTTTTGAAAAACAAAGAATTCCAGAGAGAAAAGGTCTTGTGAATAAATCAGTCAAGCAAAAACAAGTCTCTATACTGTTTGTTGCAGACTACAGATTGTTGTAGTCAGATTGTTTACACTGCATCCTCTTTATAGAAACATACTAAATATGCTTGCGTTTAGAATTGTAGACCATAAACCTTACTTTGCACTCTACAAGCTAGATGGCTCTCCATGTGTATGTGCTTTATAAAGCGGGTGCTTTGTATTCAACTTAAGTGTACTTTTGGAGAGGAGCTGATCTGTTTTGCTTTTTTTTTTTTTTACAGGTAGCATCAGTCTGAAAAAATAGCTGATTGCTATGTTGATTTATATTATGAAAAAAATATCTGACAAAATAAACATTATTTAAATTTACCATGATGAAACTAGGATTGTTTCTGTTCCTCCAACTGAATGATGGAACACTGATTTCATGAATGTTACCGTTATGAAGCACTTCACAGGCACTATGGGTATGGCCACTCAGTATCAATCGAGGATGAAACCACCACAATAGCTATAAAGTAGAATAAAACAGCACTGTTACAATTTCTACTTTAAGAAATAACTCCGCCACACAGCACATCTTGCTTTCAGTTTCCCCTCATTTTAATCATTTTAATTTATTAGTAATAAATATTAATTTGAGTTGTTATCCATCCATCCATAAAGTACTATCAGATCGCCTCAGTAATACCAGAAGTAACTCAGTTTTGGCACAGCTGATTCCAAAACACTTTGCAAGAAGAATGGTTCAGCATTACCCAGGAATCTTTGGACTTAGTAGGGCTCGGAACCATTACATAATGGTTGAATTCACTCCAGCATATCATAAACAAATAAACATGCCAGTGGTAATATGCATGATGATTTCCACTGCCAAGCTAAAATACCTTTTGCTTCATGGTAGTCCTCAAATATGTTGGATCTCAGATTTCAAACTTTCCCACCCAGCAGAGCTTTGAGCCACAAAGACTTGAGAATTGCAAAAATGTCTTGCATGGTTTGTTGGTTCAAAATTGGAGGCTCTGGCAAATTCTTAACAACAAGAAGCATAGTTTAATCTTAGCTATTTAGGTTGCTTGGGAGAATGAAGCTAGGGATGATAGTTTCCACAGAGTTTTTCTTTGTTAACACAACTCAACAGTTAACACTTAAGTAATGCAAAGCCTCTGATCAAAACAAAAATACCTTCTGGGAAGCTTCCTGAGAAAGCACATCATATTTCTCTCTGAAGAGGTCATTCTTTTTCTCCAGGGGAGCAGAATCTTCTCCTGTACATTCTGAGTCACTTCTTCTATAAAGAGGATAATGCTGAGAAGAATTAAAAGTACAAAATAGTTCCAAATAAAGTTTCTCAATATATCCATGCTAAATAAAGTACAGAGCTCTCATTCTATCAGAGTCTTCCAACTTACCTGCAATAGAATTGGAGCCGAGATTGGGAGTTTATCCACATTACTACAGCTTTTTTTATATTGATTTTGTTCCTGCCAACAAAAACCAGAAATTATTTAATAGGTATCTTCACAGAGGCAACCAATAAAAAAGTTGTCATCGTTTTTAAGGAAAACTTCTAGTATTTCATTAGTTGAGGGGATGATGCAGCTATATAAAACTGGATGTTCTAAAAGAAGATACCTCTCTCATGTTCAAAGAACAGGTGAGTCAGTTTTAGGCATCACTTGAGTTACAGACAGACAGGCAGAAAATGTCTGCAAGATGTATAAGCATATTTTAGCAGAATCTCCCAGGATGTTTTAGAACAATGTCTATGCACACAATACACAAAAGAAAACGATTTTAAGTATTGAGGGTGCCAGCCCTTCAAGACAGATCAGACTAGGAAACCAAATTTTTGAATGCTACTACTACTTTTATTATGAGGTTATAGTAATAGAATCTGCAAGTGTGAATATGCTGCCCCCTTCCCTTTATCTTCAAGGGAACTGGGGAAGAGGGGGTCAAGCCTGAAATGCTTTCTTAAATTACAATTCTGTCTCTAACTCAAATTTCTTTTATCTGACAGTAGACTCGGTTACTGCTTTTCCTTCTGCTCAAAGTTATTCTCTCAACCCATTACAGAGGAAGGAGGACTAAGTATGCCACCTTCAGTTCTTTATAAATTTAACAAATATCAAACTTATCAGATTTAATTAATTTAAAGAGTACGTAAGCCCTGCTATATCAAGAGTTTTATTTTGGGAAGTGCTGTAGGGTTGAGAAATCCATAAATAAACTACTATAATTTAAAAAGGACTCTCCATCTACTAAATTCAGACGCAAAAGGGACTTCTGAAGATGATTATGATACTAAACAGCAGATTTGATAGCACTACTGCTTTATTCATATCCACAATTTCATCCTGATTTTCCCAATGCTCAAGGACAGAAACCTTCATAAGAGCTTTCTCATTTATTTCAATGACAAGAACACATCATTTTTAGAGGAAAAGACAGATTTGTTGAAAGCTTGTGAGTGCACCAGAATAATAATTTGGGAAGGGTTTAGTTTAAAATAATTCTGCAGAGGAATAGTTCTTTACCTTGATCAGCTTTCCCAAAAATCATTATATGCTTACCTTCAATGAGCAATTCAGTTGGTGGGAAAGTTCAATGAGTTTGGCTTCTGCTGTTCTGCAAATTATACACTTGTCACCTTCAAGAGCAACACTGTTCACTATAAGAAAACTAAGAATATAAGAAGGAAATATGCAAGTTACTGCCAATAAATTGGAAAATCCCATATCCTTAACTTGGAAAGTAAACCCACACAGCATAAGAAGACTTCCCCACTGAATATACTTGTAATGTGCTCAAGTGAATTCCCATCCTCCAAAGAGACCTGGGAAGATGCAGAAGAAAATTCCTTCCATCAGATACTTCTTTGTACTATACATTTTTTATTTTTACATTTATATACCGCCCCATTCCGAAGACTCGGGGCGGTTTACAGCTTGTAAGCAATACTCTTACATC
>JANHFL010010242.1:150517-161275 GCA_032468155.1 Oxyrhabdium leporinum | reverse complement strand
TCCAGTTTTGGTCGCCATGATGTAAAAAAGGATGTTGAGACTCTAGAAAGAGTGCAGAGAAGAGCAACCAAGATGATGAGGGGACTGGAGGCTAAAACATATGCAGGAATTGGGTAGGTCTAGTTTAATGAAGAGAAGGAGTAGGGGTGACTTGATAGCATCTTCCAATGTTTATGAGGCTATCAAAAGAAGAGGAGGTCACCCTCTTATCCAAAGCACTAACGGGCAAAACAAGAAGCAACGGATGGAAAATAATCAAGGAGAGATCTGACCTACAACTGGGGAGAAATTTCCTGACAGTGAGAACAATTAACCAGTGGGGAAAAAAGTTGCCTTAAGAAGTTGTACATGCTCCAACACTGGAAGTTTTTAACAAGAGATTGGATGACCCTTTGCCCGAAATGGTAGTGTTTCCTGCTTGAGCAGGGGGTTGGACTTAGAAGAGCTCCAAGTTCACTTCCAATATCTATTATTCTGCTATTCTGTTATTCTTCCTGGAGGGTTGGCATTGGGCAAAACCAGTGCCAACCTGGTGTACCCTTCTCATTGATCTTTAGGGTTGAAGTAATGAGGCTGGAGGACTGGTGAGAGGGTGCCAGTTTCCTACTCAAACTGGATTGACCTGCAGGCTTTACACCTATCCCAATTTCTTGGCAATAAAACCAGTTCAGAAGTCTTACTAGGAAGAGATTTATGTTTGCAGAACTAAAAAACTAAGTGGAATGGAAGGAGGTCTGGTGGGGGGGGATGGGTTGCTTTTTGGAAATATGTAGGTTGCCAGCTGTCAGGCCCCCCAAGTACCAAAGAGAACTTATAGAATTTCTTCCGAGCAATTTCCTATATTGTTCCTCACCTATGGACAGAATCTTGCCAGACTAAAGCACACTACAGGTCTAATCTTTGACATAGGACCATAACTGAGCCCAAAATTTCTCTTGCCAAAGAGTCAGTTGTTAAGTGAGTTTTGTCCAATTTTATGAACTTCTCTTGCCACAGTTGTTCCGTGAATTGCTGCCATTGTTAAGATACTAACATGGCTGTTAAGTGAATCTGGTCTCCCCATTGACTTTGCTTGTCAGAAGGGGATCACGTGACACTGTAACCGGCATAAATATGAGACAGTTGATTTTGATCCAGTGACCATGGGGATGCCACAGCAATCGTGTGAAAAATAGGCATAAGTCACTTTTTTTTCAGTGCCATTGTACCTTTCAATGGCCATTAAGGGAATTGTTGTAAATCAAAGAGCTCCCTGTAATTGCATAACAAAAAATGTCCTCTGAGAATTAGCAATTGCACTCAGACTTCACAGTGCTTTCCAGCCCTCTCTAAACAGTTTACAAAGTCAGCCTTTTCCCCCCCAACAATCTGGGTCCTCATTTTATCGACCTCGGAAGGATGGAAGGCTGAATCAACCTTGCGCTGGTCAGGATCGAACTCCTGGCAGTGAGCAATGAGATAGCCTGCAATCCTGCATTCTAACCACTGAGCCACCGTGGTTCTTGGAGGGCGTGGTGATGTAGGGAGTTGCTACGGAGGAGCTGACTCAACCCTCTTCCTCCGAACAAACTATATAAACCTGACTGTCCCTTGGTCTTCTGGAATGCAGCCCCTCCCTCCTGGGAATCCAGATTACATTCCACCACACCAAGTTGAGCAATTCACTAAGTGATTGTTTGAAATGACAGCAGCACTGAAAAAAAATGACTTACGACCATTTCCCCACACTTATGACCATTGTAGCATCCCCACGGTCATGTGAACAAAATTTGAATGCTTGGCAATCCACTCATATTTACGACGGTCGCAGTGTCCTGGGGGTCATGTGATTCCCTTTTGTGACCCACTGACAAGCAAAATCAGTGGGGAACCCAGAGCCACTTGTCACCTTGAATAAGACCCACTGCTGTTGTATCGTCCACGTACTTCATGATATGATTGGTGATAAACCTAGCACAACACTTGTGGGTCAACGGGGTGAACCACAGCGGAGTTAGGACACGACCTTGAGGAGATAATGAACCATAAAGCAAAAACCACCATCATCCCAACCAACCAAGCTTATAGTTAACCAGGTTGGTGCGCATGATGTCAATAGATCTTTACCTGCCATCGTTAAGTCTCCTGGGTGGATCCAGCTCAATCCATTCCCCAGCTCTTTGAGAAGCAGAAAGTGGCCTCTTATCCACCTTTGAGTCATTAGTTCTTCCTCCTTAGACAAACATCTCAGGGCAACCATAGACAATGATGTATCCTAGCTTTTATTTCTCTCTTTTATTCTGCTATCAAACCCACCATCAGCCAGCCTAGCTACAGTTTCCAGGGCAGCTCAAATTGTTCCGGGGGTAATGTTCTCCCATGTGTGATCTCCACGTTCTTCAGATGTTTCTTGGCCAGGAACAAAGCCATGTGCTTCTTCCTTGCAGATGTTAAGTCATTCCCGACTTTCCATGGGAATTCAGCCTTACTTCCGACGATGGACAGGTAGGTCTTCAGTTGATCAAGACACCAGTTGTCATCCACCTTGTAGAAATGGTGGTAGATGAAGTGTTCCACCTGAGGGGAGTCGGCAGTGAGCAATTGGTGGACCACTTCCTCCACCCCAGAGATGATGTTAGGATAACGGCACCTTAAGATCTGCAGGAGTAGCTCATTGGCTCGGTTGGTCTGGATCATGGGAAGGTGGTTCTCCAGGTGGAAGTGGGTGGTGGTGATTTCATCAAAGGTCCTCCTGATGAGGAGCACCGGCCCTCGATAGTGGCACAACATATCCGCCACGTTGAGGTTAAAGTTCTCTTTGATCGTCTTAAGGGCTAGCTTCCTCACCCGCTTAGTTACCAGCTTGGCGACCAAAGGGAGCAAGCTATCAAAGGAGGCATCGAGAACCAGGGCTCCCAACTCTGGGTAAGCCATGGCAGCCCACGTCGCGGTGTAGCTCCCCAAGGAGTAACCGTAGATGGCAATGTCCTCCAGGCTAAATTTCAGACGGTGCATGGCGTACCGCATGACCACGTCTATGGCATTGATGTCATTCTGGGGGTACGGCTTCCCTGAGCTCCTGGCAAAACCAGGATGGTTCCATCCCAGGACGGAATACCCCGCCTTCAACGGGGTGATGAAGCACCCCACTTCGTAAAAGCTGCCGTTCCCTTCGCAGCTGATCACCAACTGCATGCCCAGCTTCCCGGAGTGATTTCCACGCTGGTCCACGAACATGGTGTCAATCTTGTTCCCGTCGCAAGCGACCAGCTTGGCCCGCTTCCCGTGAAAGTCCTCCATTAGGCGAGTCCTCCCGTTCACCAGCAGCTTTAGCGGGACTTTGTTCAAGAGACAGACAGAACCAGGGTACAGCAGCCAGCGGCCGATGGTGTGAGCCAAGGTGTACCTGATCCAGGTGCCCGATGCCTGTTTCATTTGGTGGAGGATGATAATTTTGACCTTCTTGGCCTCTCCATCCTGGGCAGCTGTGGCCACACCTGGCAGAGTGTTCCTGTGAGTGCTGTTATTCTTCTCACCGCTGTCCTCATCCCAGGAATATTCAACGGGCCATTTCCTGAAGGAATAACTGTCGCTGATCTTCAGACATGTCCCCATTTTGAAACACATGGTGGAACTCTTGAGTGAGGTCACCCGAAATGTGTGAGATCAATGAAAGGAAGTTGGCAGGAGAGAAGGAGGAATGGCCACCAAGCTGGTCTGGACATAAGACCGGGAGTGAGCAACGTCTTCAGGATTTGGCCCCAAAGTAGATGCGACTCCTGAACTGTGTTAGAACATCTTGAGGTCACCCAGTTGGTGCTATACAAAAGGAGGATGGTATCATGCAAAGGGCAGAGGACATTTCTGAGAGCCTTCCTGGTCAGGGAGAGGTAATAATTAGCCAGGGCAACCTCCCTTTGTGAGCAATTTCTCCTCTGAGGACCTGGCTGAGAGAGCCATGAGGTCCACCTGAAACCTATCCCAGATGCCCTCTCTCTCTCTCTCTCTCTCTTGTGATACTAGATGGGAAGAAGATCTCCTGCCAGTTTTGCTGAAGTAGTCTGTGTGGCCCCACAAAAGTGTTTGTTCTTGTAATCAAGCGGTACTGAACTTCTCAAGAACGTTGGTTCACCAGAGATGGTCCCCTTCCTTGGCCTGGACTTCAGCTTTGTTTTGAGATGGCGACGCTCCTCATGCGCTTCCTTTGCAGATGGGAGAGATCTTGTGAGTTTTTTTGTTTAAAAAAAGTGGCTCAAATCTCGGCGCATTCTGGGGGTTCTTACTGCTGAGATTTAATTTAGTACGTTGAACATTTAATGGGCTTTTGTGGCTTTCAGAGAGGTGGCTGTTTATGAGTTTGAGTTTCCTATAGAGCACTCTGCTTATCATTCAGATGGATCTCCAATGTCAAACACCAGAGAAATCAGGAGATCCAGCCAGTTCAAATGGGTATAAAGATTTATTGCAAAGCTTAGGGTCCCTACAAAAATCTGAACTACTAACGGCCCAAGCGAAATGGCCGGAGATACGAGTCAAAGGAATTCTAGGTGGGCTGGATTTAGATCTCTTGTAGGTGCAAAGGGAACAATTAAGAAAGTGTCACGGATCGGTCCTCCTTCCGCCCCTCTCTGGACGTGACTTCGGAGGAAGAGGGCGAGTCTGAGTCTGCAGAGGAAAGCGCGGAGTCAAAGGTTAGTCACAATCGGGGGCGCGGAGAGTGCTGGTCCATCGGACTAGGGAGCAGGCTGAGGTTGAACGAGGCGAGCCACAGCTGCAGCAGGCTGGCCAGGAGGCTCCAGCTAGGACCAGAAGCATCTGCCACCTGTTAGCAATGAGGAGGTGGTGGAGTCCACGCCTGTTCCGGATTCAAGGACACGTAGAGCAGAGAGGAGGCAGGCACAACGCGGGTCGGCTAGTCTAATCGCGCGGAGGCAACCTAATCATTGTACATGGGCTTTTATACAGTTTTTGCAGCATTTTGTAGTCTGGAGGCTGGCTTTGCCTGTTTTTATTATTCGATTGGTTTTACTTGTTTCGCAAAGGCTCGTCACGGGGCTTAATTATTGCTTCCTTAGTTCCAATCCTGTAGGGTATCTGTAATCGATTTTATCCTGTTTATCCTAGCCTGCCTTTCTTCGTGGACCAGTATGGTGTCCACTTTTCTCAATGAATGGAGTCAAGGTCCTGTCCTGTCCTTTCTTAATCCCACCTTAACTCCTGAAGGTGTTGGTGAATAGATTGGCCCCCCCGTCTTTCTGAATGGATGACCAGAATCTGCCTTTCTAAAAGCTGGCCTCCTCAGTTTTTGCTTGGGGGAAGGGAGACTGAGCCTGGTTTCTGCCTCCCTTAAGATTGTTCCCATTTCTCATGTAGGGGGAAATATTCTTTCCTGACGTTTTAATATTTCCCCAAATATTCCTCCGTTCTTCTAGGAGCGGGGTGGGGGGTGGGTGGGATGACTTCCTACGCTACTTAACCTGATCCTGAGGGCTTGAGTGTTGCCCTGAGCCCCGTGCTGTGTATCCTGGCCTGTTGGACTCCTGGACTGCTTTCCTGGACTCAGGAGGGCGACGCGCGGCCACCCTGAGCTCCGTCTTTTTCTGTGATGGCCTACTGCAGCCCTCTGGCAGGGAAAAGAGAGCTCGAGCTCCGTTTTCGCTGGCAAAGGGACCACGGGCCGGTCCTTTGCTGTTTCCAGGGTGGCCCCGCGGGCCAAATCTAAGCACGCCACGGGGTGGATCGTGGCCCGCGGGCCTTGAGTTTGACACCCCTGCAGTCGCCTCTGATGTGTATCGGGGGGGGGGGGGTGTATTACAAATAAGAGGAGAATTCTCCCTGGGTTTGCTGCAAACTTGCCCAAAGTAGTGAATGATCAAGGAAGGAAAATAATCCTCACGGGAGATAATAAATATTGATCTTAACACTGAGGCTGCCATATGATTCTCTGTCTTAAAAGTTAACTTGGAAAAACCCAATCAATGCATTATTGGTTACTAGGCATTATTACTGATATAAAAATGGAGTTTAAACAATGCAAGAGTCTTAAAA
This sequence comes from Oxyrhabdium leporinum, assembly GCA_032468155.1. NCBI lineage: Eukaryota > Metazoa > Chordata > Lepidosauria > Squamata > Cyclocoridae > Oxyrhabdium > Oxyrhabdium leporinum. The sequence goes on along the minus strand of JANHFL010010242.1, from coordinate 155,248 downwards.
TGCTGTTTATCTATAATAACAGGAAATGAATACATGTTTCTATATAAAGGTCTGCAGTTCAATTAAAACCCAAATGTTGAAAGCAGAACAAATTTTATAAATATAATAATTTTATTTGGCTCAGAAATTAAAACCAGATAGGAAAAAAAAAACAGATCCCAAGCAACAGTTCTTATCCTTTCAGCAGAAATATATTAAAAAGTATTTTCTGGATAGCCAAAAATTAACCTTAAAAATCTGTTTATAATTAATTTTTAAATGAAATGTAATGAATCATGAAATTAATGTTTTGCTGTAAATGCCAAGGTACAAAGATCAAGCACAATAATAAAAATCCCAGTAATTTTTTTTTTTTAAGTTACACTCACTTTATCCCTTTCCGAGTTATTATTTTTTCGGAAGAGAAGTTGAAAACTTTAGAGAACCGTTCCAACTTGAATGATGTCATCCTAGGAGCATATAATAAAAGACACAGCATTTCATTATACCGTAATAAACACCATAACTTCTAGCATGGAGAAAACATTATGACTGAATTAGAGCAAAATTTCCTCCTCTTCAATTTGGTCAGTAAAAAGTAGACCATCTTCACTACAAACCAATATTTTAATTTATATCCCACAATTTGAAAACAATGCTCACTCATAATGAAAGCCAATGTCATGGTTTCCAACAATTCCAAATACTTCTGTGTGGTCTGGATGACAAAATATTTTTTGATAGCGTCTTACATCATCTGACCAGGCCTGCAAAAAAAAATATGTTTAAAAATTTAAATACTAGATAGAATCTTGTTTAAATCTTGTCTTGTTTTTATTATTCCTGAATTTGCTAAGCATAAAGGGTCAGTACACAATACCTTGAGCTAAGGCAACAGTTCCATAATATTTATATTGAAATTCATTTTTATATATTAAAAATGAAAGCAAACTATTTCCTACCTTTTATTCAGGAAAAATAAATCTCAAAAGATAAAAGGCACCAGTGAATTTATTTAAATACAGCAGCTTGCATTAAGTTATTTTTTCCCAACAGTAGGGTTGCTGAATGTTTAGATAACTAATATATTAGAGTAATTCTTAGAACCATAAAAAAACCTTTTCAACTCAACATAGATTTCTAAATATTTTGTTTTTATTTATCAGCCCTATTTGTCCATAATGTGTCCAATTTACCCCAACCTACTGTTCATTTTCTTAAGAATGTTCTGAATATAAATTTGGCTTCAATGCCATAAAAATAATCTATCCAAGACATCTACTGAATTTTACACTGGTCATTGGGGAAAAATGCAGTGTTTCATCACTTTAGAAGATACACTTGGTCTATAATGTAAGGAACCCTCGTGCTAGCTGATGAATTTAATCACTGCAAGAAACTGCAAATCTGTCAAATTCAATTTTATACAGTTGCTCTTTTTTCCCCTTTTTTCATTCTGTTCTATTTCTTCATTAATTTGTTTTTTTCCTTCTCATAAACCTACACAAACTTCATCTACACTTTTCGTTGTCCACATTTTCCTAATGTATTTGCATTTGTACATGAATTTTCTCAATACTTTAGTAAACAGGTTAATTAAGAAAAGAAAATATTTCAGCTGCATTTGAGTTGGTATGTAGGACCAGAAAATGGGAACTGTTAAGGTTCATTTTAAAATGCAACTTACAGGAACTTGCAAAAATACACAAAACTTATCTGTGCTAAAATGTCTGCTGCCAACACTGCCAATATTCTCTCAATTGGCATATCTATTGTGCAAAGTACCATTTATAAATACAAACTTAAATACTGACAATGCCTCCATAATCATAAACAGCTTTCATTTAATAATTAAGATTCTAATTAAGAACTGTAACTACTGTTGGCCTTCGCCTTTTATTCACTTATTAAAAGCATCTATTTTGCTAAGAGACCAATTCAGGAACACAAACCTGGGAAGAGCTCCATTTTCCTTCATCAAAGATATCGCCCAGGATAAAGACTATTTCTGGCTGCAGAAGCCAGAGGGCAGTTTGGAAGGCCCTTTCCATTTGCCATTCCCTAGCAGGGGAAAAAGTACAAAACCACCATATTTTAATTAACCCTACAAATATTATGAAGCAAATATAAAATCGGGATTAAAAGTAGCTGTATACGGAGTGGCCTTCTCTTTTAACATTGTGTGGAATATAATTTTTAATCATCTGGAACAAAGATCTACGTTTTAGGGTTTTGCTTACATTGGAGGAGAACAACAAAGATTACTCAAAAAAATGCTATTTTGAATGTTCTAACAAAAGGTTGGCAAAATCACATTTGCCAAATAAGAAATGGAAGAAGATACTCTCTGGAAATGGCCTGGTATGCCCAAAGACCTAAACTACTAGGCTATAAGGGTGGAATACATACATTTTAGAGAAAAGAAATAATCACATCTTAAGTTGTTATAATCCCAAAGCAAAAAATTATCCTTGATTAGTCAGAGCAGAAAAAAATACTGTAACTTTTCCATTATTACGACACAAATTCAAAAGGGAGCAAACGTTCTCAAATTACTTGTGAATCCCTGACCTTATCCAAAAAAGCAGACCACCCACCTAGACTCTGTGACTTACAGCAAGAAAGGGAAGACTGAAGAAAATTTTATTAGGGGAAACCTCACCATATAAATTGGGAAACCTTTTAGACCCTGAAGACACCAGACAAATTAACTGAAGATCCGGAAGGACAGTTAGTCAAAATTATGAAACTTGGTGACAGGCTACTGTAACAAGATTTGTTCTTCAGGAAAATATACAACAGCATGAAAGATGACAACATGCTGGTAAATATAGTCCTTGATATACAACAATTGGGACTGGAAATTTGGTCATTAACTGAAGCAGTCGTTAAGATGTGATTGCTTGTTAAGCCCATGTGATTGCTTCATTCAGCAACCACAATTTGAAACTAGTATCTCTGGGCTCTGATTATGAGGCTGAGCAGAAGGAATTGGAAGGCAAATTTGATGCTAACTAAACCTCCAGGCTGCTTTCCCTGAGAGCAGCTGCCCTCTGCCTCCTGCATAATTCCCTCTTATCTCCTTCCTTTCAACTTTTATAAAACAAGAAACAAATATGCATATATGAAATTAAGATAAATAACAGTATTTTATTATGCAACACATGTATATTAACTATTTTCTTGGCTGTGCTGAGGGCTTTTTTATGAGGCTGCTATGTGTTTTATGTGTATAAATCTTTATTTGCTATAATGTGAGCTGCTCAGAGCCATGTACTGAGATAGATGACTATATAAATCAATTAAATAAATATTTTTAAGTAACAGTATTAAGCTGATTCAAACATTGCCGAAGACTTGCACTCTTGAACACTATTTTGGTTTTAGAGCAACGTGGAATGAATAAGAAGATATTAAAAATGATTGTTCCTTCAAATAATAAGTGGGAAATTTTGCTCAATGAATTATAAGATTCATTCTTCCCTTCTTATGAGAGGAAACTACACTGAGATTTCAGCAATATTAAACCAAATCACCGTTCAATAAGTTAGACGGTTGATGCTCAGCTTATAAATGTTTAGGTTTGTAACTTTAATTATTCAGCATGCAACAAATGCTTCCACAAACTAAGAGCAACAAATTATTTATTTTTTTGGCTCCTACCTCCTTAGCTTGTCCAACCAATGTCCATTGATTCTGCCAAGCAAATGAGGATCTGATAAAAAGATGGCTTTCAAGACAGAATGTGAATTTGATTTGTTAGTCCCCAGAGTCTGATTTTTCAATTCCGGCCAATGACATTGAATTATAACTACATAATAAATTAAAAATTCACAGAAAATGAATACTGTCAGAGTAAAACAAATAAGTTTCAGCATAAAAGTGCCTCTTTTTCTCAAATAATAATGGTTCATAGATCTTAAGCCTAGAATCGCCATCTCAACCTGCTGCAGCTCTTTTTCCATAGAAGTATCACTAATGTTCCTTTTTTTCATGCCCTAAATCAAATCTACATTACTGTGTATTTCATGTGGTTCTTCTCATCAGCAAAAAGACCTGTAAGAGACACAGAAAGAAATTGTATAGGGCCTGTACTGAACACAAACTACATTATCAGCCTCATTCACTTATATATCCCAATTCAACAATGCAATAAGTAAGAACGTATAGCAATTGCTTAAAAGTGATTTGGTTATAAGCCCCACTGAACTCAATACTCTATAGCTTCATTGTTCTAACCAAAGAGCATGGCATTGCTCTTATATATTTTATAGTGACAAACTTTTAAAAATTACCAAATTAAAGTGAATTATAATAAAAGACATCTCTATCACCAACATGGGTATTTAAGAAAAATAATACTGAGAAATAGTAATATTTATGATACTTACTTTTTTTAAACTGAAATTTTTGGCTTCAAAATAACTATTCTGAATGAATCACAAGCTGATCAACTTTAAACCAGGCTATTCTGATCTCAAAATTGTTGACCATAAATTGCTTTACATACCAGACATCTTCTGATTCTATATTGTAAACCTCCATCCTGTGAGCCATTATTCTAGCTCTGTGCCCATTTCTCTACCCAAAAGAGCCATCATTCATTTCACACTTAAAGAGACCTTCGCTGAAACCCTGAAGGGCTTTTCAATGCTTTTATCTACTCACTTAGTGTCTATGGAAATTCCCAGTCATCCAGGTCATGGTTGTCCCAAAGGTGCTTTTTCAAGAGGCAACTGGACTTTCTGGTTT
>JANHFL010010242.1:110490-148044 GCA_032468155.1 Oxyrhabdium leporinum | reverse complement strand
GTCTCAACAAGTTTTTGTAGGAAGAAAGGTTTCACATATTTGTTTTAAAAAAAAGAACTCCAAAAGACCTATTTTCTATTTTAAAAAAAAAAATGGAATTGGAAGCATTCAAAGTTTGAATTTAAAACACAAGGTTTTAATGCTAAACTCCAAAGCTTTTCTCGTTGCTTTGTGACCTTTCAGATGGCCTAAAAATGAAATATGACAAAGAACACCCTTCTTTCACGCCGGAAGCCCAAAAGTGATTTGTTTAGTTGTGCCGTGACGAACTGCGGCAACGGCTTGGCAATGCAAAATGCGTGACGCCTCAGCGCCATGCATGAACCCGACCCACTTCTCGCTTGGAGGAGCAGCGGCAATAGCACTTCCCGAAGTTCTCCCAGCACAGAAAGCTCGGAAGACAAAACAGAAATCAGGTCGCATCGTAAATCGCGACCGAAAGGCGAATCTATTTCAGCCAACGAGAATTCCTCTACGTTCTTTCCTTCCGATTCTGCAAACAAGGCAACCTTTCTTTCAGCGCTATTATCATTAGGATGTCAAATTTCTTTGCGCCCTTCTCGCCGTTCAAGGCGATTCTGAGCGTTGCTGAACTCACCGAGGAAGGATGGGGGTTTGGGGGGGAGGGGAGGCAGCGGATCTTCCGCTCCAGGAACTAAACCCGCCCGTGGGAAAGCTTCGCCTCCTTCTTTGTGAGGCCGTCGGGAACAGCTGACGCAGGAGCCGCACCATCAAACCCCGGAAGAAAAGAGAGGCGGCAATGAATGAAGGCAGAGTCACCCGCCAGGCACGTGTGCGCGCACCCGCCACATCTACGGAGAAGTCTCCGGTTTTGCGGAAGTTATACACCACCAGCCGGGGGTGGAATCGAAAGAAGCTACTTTCCGCGTCTCTCATTCGCCCACTTGAATAGATCGTGGTCTGAGCGGGCATCCCTACCTGGATCGCGCTTGGCCTTGCGGGATGTTCGGATGAGTCATTCTTGCTGGCTCTTCACATCCGCCTTGGGCTGAGGTGCTGCTCTGCAGGTTCCTACCGGCTCGGCGTTACCATGGCGATCATGGCATTCAGATGCAATCGACGAAGCAGTGTCGCGTAGGTCTGAAGAACCGCTCCAAAAACAGACAGTACCGAGCATAGAAACGGTGTTGTTTAAAATTAGCCTAAGGTACCGGAGGAGTTGGACAATACACTTATTCAGGGTAGGAGAAAACCAGAAGTCGATAGGCTTGCTTTCGGAGCAAAATCTTGTTTATTAAAGCAGGTCATGCAGAATCTTCAAGTTTTAAGTGCAGTCCATAGTGGACATCCAAAAGTTGCCACCAAACTGTCATTTTTAATATAATACACAGGATACTATTAGATTTATACACATTTAAAACTGTTTTAAATGTGTATAAAAAACAAGCAGAGTTTCAATTTGCAGATCTCTACATATTTGCAGTGAACTTTCCTCGAGCACGCAGTTACTCCTAAATATTTGAAACAGGTTGCCTGTTCTTTCTTGTGACCATTTATGTTCTATGGGTGAGCCTCAGCTTCTTGAATAAGGGCAGGAGTCATACACATCCTTATCTAGGACTTAACCCAGTCATCCATAAAGTGACATATGTGGTTTCTGTCCTGTGCTCACATCTGAATTCCAAAAGAAACACATCTTCTTCCTCTAGAATAGTCTGCAACTGAAATGGAATAACTATCTTCAATAATTTAGGTCAGCAATTCTTATATTTAAAAATATACTTTTAAGAAGTTATATCTACAGAATATATTTATATTTACATTTATATTAAAAAAACATTTTATGTAACCCTTAAGCGTGATAAGGGACACTATAAATTCAAACAATTTATTTAAAATGCTGTTAAAAACTATCGAACATTCTCTTGTTCAAACCCAAATCCTAGATAACATCAGATGTCACAGTCATCTCATTGAAATCTGCCCCTATGGAATCCAAAACTAAACAAATATGAGCTATTTTATAGGCAAATTATTTAGCAAGTATATCATAGGCTTACAGATAAATCATCTTGCTTATCTATCCTCAGCAAGACATAAATCATCTTAGTAAGAGTCCCCAACCCCCCAGGCCATGACCCACTACTAGGCCGTGGCCCATTTGGAACCAGGCCACATGAGCGGCTGGCCAGTGCACATGTTCAGCTCGACTTGCGCAAGCAGCGGGCCGCTACATTTGCACAAATGATGGCTGGCACACACACACGCACATACCAGCCCACCACTTGCACAGGATGGTTCCCCTCCCTCCTCCCCTCGGCTGGGCCGCCAAACCATAAAGTTTGGGGACCACTGGTTTAAGACCTGTTTACATATTTTTCCCCCTAATGTTATTCTCTCAATAACTCTGTAAGGAAAAATGGGCTGAGAATATAGCCCAAAGTTATTGTTTTAACAATGACTTCCTGGACATATCACACACATTCATTTTCAAAAAAAGTTCCACACATCTAAGTTATAAAATAACCTTGAAATACCTTCAGATTGAACAAGCCATAGTTTGAGCTAAACATAGGTCCTCAAGTTCAAACATAAGGAAGCGCTACAATTAGTTTGAAATCAGAATCGATTATGGTACTTCTATTTTCCACCTTAGATACAGGCCTCCAGAAGACAGAGAAAACGGATGAGCTTAGTACCTCATTCACATTCACTTACTGAATGCTAAGCCACAGTTAAGCATTGCATTAAAGCCAGTCCTAAATTTATTAAAAATAAAATAAAAAATATACAAATTATGCAAAATGAAAAATAGATAAGAGTCATGATTTTATTGCACAAATTAAGAAATTACTCTGTTGAGAGTTTATTTTTCTGTGTATACTCGGTACACTTTAATAATCTTGATTGAGCATGTTATTTCCATAAAGTTGTACGAGGATTGCCAGCTGTCAACGCTGATGTAAGAGTGATTCCATAAGTGGAACTTAACTGTTTTAAATACTTTTCATAGTGGGTATTCAGCTTTATGGCTTCTTGTAGAGCATATTTTAAATCTTCTATTTCATCAAAGAAATCCTGCAAAGTTATGACACAAAATATATTACTTAAATTTTCTACGTCTGAATTAGATATTTTGTCTCAAACTGTTCCTTGCTACAAACAACATCCTCTCTTCAAATAATTACAATATTTGCTAATTGAAGAAATTGTTATCAGATCCTATATCTGTAATAATGAATCCTGTTTTTGTAATAATATAACTTCTGCCCTAGCTCTAAATTCTTAATTATAGAAGTCTATGTTTTGTTTTTATAAATTGTACTTATGTGTATAAAATCAGTTAAAATAATGAATTCAACTGACCATATTTCTCAGGTTCCAAATTTAATACAAAGGCATAAAACAAATACCCTCTCTACAGATAAACAGTGTCCAAATCAAATGATGTATAGAATATCTCTTAACAGGTATATTACAATCTTAAAATAACAAATTATTTGAAAATAGAATTGATTGTACATAGAAGAAACAATTATATATTTAGGACTTTTTATCATCCTATCTTCATATTATAATCTATAGCATGAGTTCATCCTATACAGTATCATACCCTATACTTAGAAGTTTTCAAAGAACTGTCTTAAATACACAGAACAATACATTTAACAGACGACTGTATCTTCAATCCAAAGATACATACAAACAGGCAAAGAGCATTATACATTCTTAAATAAATCTCTGCTTGGAAGGGGGAGCATTACTTGACTTATCCCTATCCAGTGACCAGCAAAGCCAAAGCTTCTAGAGGGTGATCACAATGTAACAACGCATAAAACTTTATCTCCCATACCAGACATTTTCCATTTACAAATGGGAGATTTTAAAAAAGAACCCACCTTATCTAATGCAGCAAGCTCATTTTTTAACATTCTTCTTTCTTTAGAGAGCGTTTCATTTTCCATCTTCAGTCGCTGTGTCTCAAAAAGTAGCTGGTCTAAAGTACAATAAGTAATCTCTTTAAAGTCACTAAAAGATAAAAAATTATGTTCTTATTTTTTTAACTGTATCTTAGAATTGTTTTTACTTCTGAAAATCAGGTTTTCCTCTTAGAAACTGTGTTAGTTTTAAGGCCCAAGAATACAGTGTTTCAATTTCAGTTTTATGGTCTTATCATCATCTGATTTTATTTGCTGAAGAGTCAAGGTATCTTACAGAGAATTCAGAATAATGAGACAGTCAAAGGAAATGCAGCTGGGAAAACAGAAAATCTCAAGGCTCTGGAAACCCTAGATCTGCAAGCAGTGGTATAAAGCAGTTGTCAGTCTAAAAGTCTTGGCGGGGAAATGTTAACGGTATGAATTTTAATGATGTGGTTAAGCAACCACACTATAAACTAAGACACTGTGAGTTCTAGTCCTGTCTTAGGCCAAAAACAAAGTCCCTCCCTTTGTTTTATGGGTTTCTGGTCCAAGCACAGAAAAACATTTTGGCTGTATAGGGCAAGGAATTATCTACAGCAGCAAAGATCCGTTTATATAATGCAAAGGCCAAAATATGGTTAAAAAAAAAAGAGGTTGCTCAGCGACAGCAGTTACAATATACTCAAATCAGAGGATATGCACCAGATTATAATTTAAAAATCTATTCAGAATTGTGCATTATTAATTTATTGATCTATAAGAATAACATTACTTGTCTAGTGATACACATCTCCTCTATCTATTCTCATTATAATATAGGTTACACTGACAGAAACAAAGCCAGTAAATGTTATGACAAATGATGGCTTATTGCCTGGTCCTAATCTGAAAATAAACAGTACATACCATCAACTCCCCTTAATAACAGTAAGCCTTCATATCATTCTAAACTTAAGTTTCTAAATCAGGGGTGGGGAACTATGGTTCTTTATGACTTGCTGCTGGCTCAGGAATTCTGGGAGTTGAACTCCATATGTCATAAAAGGGCCATAGTTCCCCACTTCTGCTCTAAATAAAGTCGACTACACAAAATATAATTATGGTACCACTTCATTAAGCCATGTTTGCATCTTAATACAAAGTGTTTTTAATTGCTAAGTCTTTTTGGAGTGGGAGGGGATTAATTATATTCATTTTGAATGCAAGAGCAATCTAGTATTCAAACTACTGGATTTCAATTTATAAACACAAAGGTATTACCTTTGGCTCAGGATCTACACATGGACTGTCAAGGAATGTGGTGCAGCTCCTTAAATCCTGTGGATCCTGCTGCTTTGCCCCTTACTTTCTATGAATATACATTACATCTCTCACTGTACGCATAGATGTAGAAGTGAAATTTTTGTGAAACATGACCATAGTACTTGTGCATGCATACTAAGGCTCACATGCTGTCTGTACCAACTCATGAATAAGACTATTTCCATTTCTATTTCCTTTTCATCTTTTAAATAAACTATACTTTAAAATCTCTCTATAGTACAGCATAGCAAAAATATCTGTAATCTTTGCTTGTTTCCCCCCCCCTCCCAAAATCACTATGAGCTGGTATAAACAACCTGCCAACCAGGTTAGCAGCAGAGAATTGGGAAGGTTCTTGAGTCAATTTCTCACCCAGCCCTAACAATCTGAACTGAGAAAGCATCAGTTTCTGGGACTCTGGGATTGTGCCTATTATAAGAAAATTCATTCTATGTTGAATATGTTTGTAAACAAACAATGATTTTTGTAAACCAAAATTTTCCACATTCAGATAAAAGACAAAACTGCTCGGTGTGGCAAACATTTAGAAGCTTCTAATCTTCATTTAGTCATAGATGAGAATATGTCAAAAGGTAACACGAGATCAAGAGCCAATGAAGCAGACATATGAGAAAAAAAGTAGTACCTAAATATTTGCAGGAACAGCTTCCCTTCTTTTTGCACATACATTTGTCAGATGACATTCTTCTCTGAATTGGAACAAATTTGTCCTTTTTTTTATATTCCAAGGCATTTATCTTTTGGTTTGCTAAATGAAGTTGGTGTTCCAGATCATTAATTTTACCCTGTTTAAACAATTGAACAACTTTAAAGAACAAAATCAACACATTCTTAAACATACTTGGGAAGAGCAATTGGGGCATCAATTCAGAATTATGTTTTAAAAAACCTGCACCAGAAGTTAAAAATAAATATGTGATTTAAAGAGCCATTGTCCTATTTAAACAAAGCTTGGAAATGATAAATGCCACTAACATATTTTTTCAAAATGGCATGCATTATAAGCCTGCCTCACTCATGGGCTGGATATGAGATTAAAGCAACAGCATGGCAAGAAGGTAGGAAAAAATGTTACAAGTCATATTTGTCCTGCAGTTAGATTCAATTAAATTATCCTACATCATTTAAATCCAAATGATTATCATGTTAACTTAAAAAGGAAAAATTTATCACTGTTCTTTCAGTATATGAAAGAATTATAATTCAACAGAATACTGTAAACATTGTCTGTACACAGATACTCCAGGACATTGTCATTTAACTTTAATAGCAGTGTTAGACAGAGATACATGTGACAATTTCTTATTAGAATGAAACAACTGAATGAAAAACAGACCAGTAAATATATCTTGCAATATGCTTATGAAACATACAAAAATACAGTACTACTATACTATATATAGCAAACACATTTCATTTTTTTTAGTTTATGTCAAAGTGATCAAATGATTAAAGCTTACAGACAGCATTGCAACTGTTTCATTTTGTCTTTGATTTGTTTTGACTTCTTTATTGTACCTTTTCTTCAGTTCATTGTACATCTGAAGTACTCTGGAAGCAAAAGTAGAATCGTTAGTCTTCCAAAAATGAGTATCTATACCAGGGGTGTTAAATTCGGGGGGACCAGGGTGGGCGTGGCCAGCTCGACATCACTGTCAGGGGTACCTGTGGTGGCCTGAGCACTCTGGCAGCGAAAACGGGCTCCCGAGCTCCATTTTTGGCTATGACTGCCTTCTGCAACCCTCTGCCAAAAAAAACAGAGCTCAGGAGAGCCACATGCAGCCCTCTCTAGCTCCGTTTTCGCTGGCAGAGGCACCATGGGCTGGTCCTTCACTGTTTCCAGGGCAGCCCTGCGAGCTAGATCTAAGCACCACATCCGGCCCCTGGGCCTTGAGTTTGACACCTCTGATCTATACAAATTTTCACTGAAAAAGAATGGAAGCTATTTATCTGTTTTAGCCATAGCGATGGCTTGGTGGTCTATCTAGACTGTGCTCACCACAGCCTCCAACTGGTAGAAGTTCCTGCCTCAGCACCTCTCTCATGTAATGCAAGAATTGCAAGCAGCAATTGATTTTTACACATGGCTGAGTCTCTGAATGCCTGGGATCATCTTCCTTCAATATCAGTAATCTATACTGGACAATTCACACTTTGGCTGCTTCCAATTAACAGAGGTTCTGTGTAGGATTCCCATTGTGGACTCTCTTGTGCTTGACATGTTGTGCTGTCTCATTCAACATCTTTTCCTTTAATGGATTGTTGCAGCAGTTCCCAACCTTTTTGGCACCGGGGACCAAACAATTTTCCCATGTACCAGGAGGGGGAGGAAGAATGTACAACCTAGATTCTTCACATGCAGAGTTTACACTAGGGTTTGTGCTCCTATGAGAATCTCATGCCAGATGATCTGAGATGGAGATGAGGTGGTGATGCTAGCACTGGGGAGCAGCTGCAAATACAGATGAAGCTTTGCTTGCTCACCCACTGGTCAACTCCAGCTTTGTGGCCCAGTTCCTAACAACCCACAGACTGGGTTGGGAACCACTGGACTGTTGCATATCCATGTTTCTTTTCCTCTCATGTTCACTGCACAAGCAATGGAATGGGAGTATAATGAGCCCACTGGTGTCCCATTGGGAGAAAGAAAAAAAACATGCATCTGCTGCAGTCCATTGGTCCAACAATGGCCAATAAAATATCAAGGGATATTTTTTTAAAAAAAGTGAGCACTTTACCAGTAATACGGTAATGTTTTACTATAAAACTTTGTTTTTATAACTGTAGATGACTCTTCTTTGGAAGCTTTCTATTTGGCAATATGTATTTAAAACCATACACCACAGATATAACTTTTGTTCTATAATCTGTTATAAAAGGGGGAACTAGCAGAACATTTTTATACAGTCAAATAAAAGAATATCATGTACGTTAAGAAATACTGAACACTGAACAGGAAATAACTCAAATATGTATCCATATATTTATGGATAAATGTAAAAGCTTTTGTTGGCAGACAATGTTTTATTGTTGACTAAGAACCCAAATTATTTGCTAAGATGTATGTTTGACTAGGGTTCCAAAACTCACCTGGCATATTCCTTTACTACATCATGTTCCTTGTGATGAACCCCATCACCTTTATGGTATAAGTGAAATTCTGTTTGAATCTGCACACTAAAATAAACAGCCAATTAATTAAAAGCTCTTTCTTCAGATTGAATAAATATTACTAATGTGATGGGGGTTTTAATCTAACCCTCCTAAAAATTCAGTAAAGTTGAGAAAGAATACTAAAATTATTTTTTTTAATCTTAAAGAAAATAAATGCCATCTATATAAAAAACGCATAATCAGAGGAAAAAGACATCGATAGTTATGTGATCATAAATTGAAGTATATAGTAGTCTCTATCTGTGACTATATTCTCATTATGCCTGGGCATCTTAGGCCAATGGCTACTCTACATTAAGATGATTGGAGTTGTAAAGCAAGACATTTAGGAAGGCTAGTTTAAAATTCTCCATATTTTCCAATTTAAGAAGCCTCTGCCAGTTTCTCAAACTAATTTCAATTCTCATACATACGATTTCCATTTAACTCCACAAACCCAAGTTCAGCTTTCTGGAAGTAAACATTCTTAAATCCAGTAAAATCTATTTATTGGACATAAAGGATATCCCACCAAGTCAGGCAGAGAACCCAGTTCCATTTGCCTATCTTCTGCAAAAACCAAGAATCCTTTCATCCTTTAATGAAAGAGCCCTCATTAAAATAACAAAAATACCAATCTGGTCTTGCAAATGTCATACTATGTCCTAATTACAACAAGCCAAAACCTTTCAAGAATTGGGGCTACAACCTGTACAAATATTAATTATTTATAAGACCAACTGAATCTATCAAAAGTTAGTAAGTTATCTAAAATATTATTTTGGGTAATGATACAGATATTTAGCTTAATGTTTAATCATTATATTTCTATGTAAATTCTTAAAAAAAACTTTAGGAAAGAATGTCTAAAAGTGTGTGGCATGGCCCTCAATTTAAACTCATTTATCAATGATTCTATGTAAGCTTGAATCAAATATTGCTTTAATTAAGAAACCAACAGATGAGAAGCTAAATTTTATACATATTAGTCTACTGAAATCTTAAGATTCTTAAGATGCACGCGCTTAGAGTATAGCTATTCTTACTCTTTCCTTGTGACACAGGCAGGCAAGCACTTCTTTTTCTCATGTAGTTTATCATGCAGCTGCACTACATCATATTCCAGCTGCTTGTTTTTTAGGCGTACATGCCTCAGCTTTTTAAGGAGCAGCTGATTTTCTTGATTGAGCTGGAAAAATGAGATAATTTTTCTTGTATTTAAAAACAAAGAGTTTTCCAGAGTTGACTAATTGAAGAAATGGGTGAGATATACATTTAATTAATAAATATATAAGCAAATGCAGCTTAGTTATTTAATGTAACGTAGTAACCTTCATAGTATGAAATAACCCATGTTCATTGTCAAAGGATGCCCTTGTTTTAATCACTTTAAAGAACAGACCTATACATACTTTCAACTCAAAAAACCCAAATGTCCCTACTTCATAAAATTATCAATCATTGTAGCCTATAATTGAGTTTCCCCCCAAAATGTATCTTTTATTACTAATTCTGACTTTTATACATTCATTTGATTAAGGTGAGAAGCATGTTGCAAGTCATCTGCATATGTCTGTCACATATCATATAAAACTCCGTTTTGTTTTTCACTTTATTCCTACTTTTCAATCAGTACATCATCTGCTAGCCACCTTATCTAAACTTTGTTAATTTTAAATTCATTCCACTTCCATTCTCTATTCACATCATAAAGTATAAACTCTGCTGGTCTTTGGGCATGCTGAGTTTCCCAAAGCCTGTATGCTATTATATTTAATTAGCGTTTTTCAGACTAGCAGTGAAAAAAAGCAGCCCCTTCAAGCTCTAACCTTTTACTACACACATCTACCTATTTCTTATATACCATTTTTACTACTGGTTATCCAGTAAGAAATATTCCTGTATCCTAAATAAAATATACTGTATATATCCAGGAGTAGCATTACCACTGAGAAACTTTGATGGAATCAGCTGCGCAGACATTTAATTTGAGCATGTATAAATTTGGGGAGATACAGGTCCCTCAAAATCTCCTATCTTAATATTGCAAGAACTGCAAGAAAAATGTCATTTTAGAACATTTTCTAGACTGATTTGCATTGGAAGTAATTTTTACTAGGAGTTCAAATTTAAAAGGAGAATAGAGATTTTTTAATAGCTATAAAATTTACCGGGGGGGGGGGCGGGGGGCGGAGAGATTGCTGCAGGAGACTAAAGCTACCTTCCTACTAATCACGCAGCTATCCAAAGGTTTGACAAATACTCCTGATAGGGGCGAAAAAGAAAGCTGTACTGCTTTGATGAAGTAACATATATACAACTGGACATTCCCTACCCGATTTATCATTAAAAAAATAAAAGTACCGTTTCCTTCAGGAGGAAAAAATATCTATTTTTTTAATTGCCTCGGAGGAAAAAGGACTTGGCTCTTTGAAGAGCGCTGCCAAAAGTTGAGCGCTAAAACTGGGCGCCTTGCGCGATCTGCAAAATGAGAATACGCGGGAATTTCTGGGAAACGGGGTAAAAACCCGGGAGCCATCTTCCCACAGTTTGTGTCTGTCTGTCTGTCTCTCTCTCCCCGAAGTGGGTCTCCGCAGCAGCCTGCCCCGAGCGATGCTCTACATTAGACTTGTTTCTCAAACTTGGCAACTTTGGGACAGGTGGACTCCAACCCTCGCAACTTCCCACTTGAGGTCCCGCTTGCCTCAAAATGACCCAGACTGAGAAACTGTGCCCTTGCCTACAGCGTCTGCCTTTAAAACGGTTGTGGATTAGGGGAACTGCAATCCAACCCTGTCTGGGAGTCGCAGGTGGAGGGAAACGCGGCTGCTTCAAGCGGCCCCGGCCAGATGCTCTTCCTCACTCACTTGGACGCATTTATGAACTGAGGGCAGTGCCATCCGCTTCCCTGCCACGGCCTCCCGCACCGGGTAAAGGCCAAACATGCGGGAGCAGGATCAAGGCAGCGCCCCCTTCCAGAAAGAGACAACAAAGGAGAGCGGGCGGGATGAGCTCGGGCCCAGCCGCAGGGTTTCTAATAAAATGCCCAGGCAACGGACAAAAAGCCCCCGCAAGCGCGGCGTCCGCTACCCCGCCTGTCCCGAATTCACTAGCTCGAGTGTTTCTTCTTCAAAGCCGGGGGGGAGGGGAAGAGTGTTAACCAGAAGCAGGGAAAGATTCACTACACGGGTTAAACCGGCTTCAGCGTATCCGAATGAGGAAGCTCTAGGCCTCCCCGCAGGCGGTTCCCACGCACGCACGCGCACTTTCGGGGTTGAAAAAATAAACCCCCGTTTGTTTATGGAAAGAATTTAGTGACGTCATAATAGCGCGACTATAGGATCAGGCCCCTTCCTTTCCAGGACTTCCGCTCCATGGTTCCCATGGTGACGGGATCCCCAATCGGCTGCATCTCCTCCCTTCTGGGTTAAATGGGTGATATAAGAAACGTGCTTAAAGAGTCAGATTCGAAATTACATTTTTCTACTCAAAGATAGCTGAAGTCGTGTGATAGTAACCTTTATGGAATGTGTATGTGTAAATTTTATGTAACATTTTTATGGTACAATACTCAATTTTACATTTAAATCTAAGCTTGTCTAGAAAAATGTAAACACCTAACATAGATTTTGGTTAAAAAGGCCAATTCCATAAAGAATTCCAACTGCCATCACTCTAACTGGCATTTTTTAAAAACTGAAAATGGGTTTGGGAGCCTGATACATTTGTAATTCCCATGAACTGCTTGGTTAAGCTCTAAAAAGATGTAATAAGTCAAGGGGAATTCCGATAAGGAAATATTTTATTCTATTAGAAGCTAAGTAGTAACATCTTGAATAATTATAGTTATGTTCTTATCACTTGTTTAGCTGCAAAGGAATATGTAATTCTTTGTCCTATACTATTTAAGTTTTGGAACTGGCAACATTCATCATGGCATACATTTTGTGACTGCACAAATCTAAATATTTGTGAATGTTCCTACCCCGTGCTCTCAAAGTTCTGATCACATCTGCTGGTGCCTCTGAAAGCTGGCCATCCTTGCTGGATTCCAACTCCAATGTCACGTATCACTCTGTGGAATATTATTTGATCCTTTTTCTGAATTTAAAGAGGGTTAGATATAAGCTATCTTTCAAGGAAGAGCTACCAGTCTGGGCTGCCAAAAACCAGATGATCACTAGATGGCAGCAAAGACTGAAATCTGTTTCTTTGTTCAAGGACAGAAGAGCTCACTTGGAGGTTGCAGCATAATCATTTTAGTCCTTTAATTAAACCCATTCCATACAGAGGCTGCTGATCTGGATTGGCATCATGCCCAATTTACAACACAGTTGCTCTTGAGGGAATCTTCTTAGTTGAGTTAATTAAATTCATTTCATTGGCTCTTCCAGAGAAAACACTGCACTGAAACGTTCAGAGAAAACACTGCAAACAGCACTGAAACATTTTCATTGGTGCTGTAGGGTGGCAGTCAAAATCACTTTGTCCTAGCTTGTTGAATTCCCCACCCCTATTTCTTTAATTTAAAGTAGCTAAGGGTGAATTTTGCCAATCACCTGCTTTAGGGGCAAAATTTTTCCACTCTTTCTTAAAAAACAAATAGGTATGGTAATAGGGTACTGGCTGAAACACTTTTTTGTGCTGCTTCGGTGGCCAGTTGAAGGGAGAATTACTTAATTCATGAGATTTCCTTGGCAATTAGCAATGAAAACAGTCACAGTATGGCATAATTCTTTTTTTTTTACCATTTCACAGTGAAACTATGTAGAAGTGCCACTAAAGGGGGGTGGGGTATTGGAGTAGAGCATGAAGCTCTTTACAATAGTCACTACAAATGGAGACCTCTTGCACATTTTACTGAATTGAGTCATAGGCTGATTTTATTTATATTTTGTCTTTCTGCCCAACATTCTGCATTGATAGTAGCAACATTATAACTTATGAAAATTAGCCCTGTTAATACAAAACAATTTAATGAAAGCATATTGGCCTATATGGCACAGTGAAGAGCATCGTTAGCCACTATTTTAGAGAAAGGGTTAGGGTTGAAAAGGAATAAGTGATCTGCTTAGGATTGTTGTATTGCTATGAGCAAGACAAAATCAATTATTTTAAAATGATTTGCAAGGAAAAGAGAGGAACTTAATTCCACTTCATTCCAAAATCTTCTGAAAATTGTTGGGTAGTGGTCAAGAATGCTTATGTATATGTGTGGCCCTCACCCCTAAATATACCAAAACCCTTGTTCATCATTTTAAGCATTTTATGTGGGGGGACCATGAAATGCTCTGAATAATTATATTTTCTGGTCAAAGTTGTAATTAAATTAAAATTGTGCTAGCTAACAGCAGGCAGTTTTTGTTTGCTTCCATTCTAAGTCTGGCGTAATGTTGGAGAGGAATACAAATAATGCTTTTTAAAACAAGTTTATGGATAGGATCTTCATTCTAGTTCAAAACAGAAAAAACCCTCATGCTAATCAAACTACAAAACCTAATGGATCTTGAGATTTATCTATGGACTTTAAGTATATATGTAAGGAAAGCAATGAGAATTCCCAAATTTATAAATCTCAAAAAGAGATACTGTGGACTGGAGCAGGACAGGCTTAGTAGATTAGATTCAAGGCCTTCAGTCATTTGCACAAACATTTATGTTAGCACTATCTAAATGTTTGTACTGGATTTTTCTTCTTCTCCGCAGTAAAAGAGTAGCAGCAAATTCTGCTTCCTACTTTTATTCTACATTGGGGATTAAGCATTTGTTTAGTGATCTGACTTTGGAATACTTTGGCAGGAGTGCTGAAATAGTTTGTGTGCCAAGTTATTCTTAAATTAAACACCAGTTGTAAAGATTACAGAGAAGCTAGTACATGATTTAACTTGAACACATACACTCATTGCCTTCCTTTTTTCCCTCCAGGCAAAATACAAAATACTGATGTATACATCTAATGTTCTGTCTGAAACAAACTAAAGATTGCACGCTGTAACTGTTTAGATGTTAAGATTGTCAATTGTGGCTTACATTCGGATATATCCCCTTTTGATGTCAAAAGATCAGAGAAGGAAAATGTTTTTCTTACAGCACCTGATGTATACCTTATTCTTCAGCTATCTTTTTTTAGCAAGTCACTATATGAATTCTTCTGCTCTTCCAATTTACAGTGCAATTATCAAATTCCTATTAACTATCTGGAAGGGAAGAAAATCTTAGTCTGTTGCAACAACAAAAACATTATGGTACGATAAAGATTATTACATGGATTATGGTATAAACTTTCATGGATTGCAGTTTTCTTTCTTTCCTTTGAAAGAAAGTATGAAGAGAAACTAATTATGAAGCCTCCTTCCTATGTGGAGCCTACAATGCTCCATACTCTTGTTTGTCAACGTGACTTTGGTATATTTATTTGTTTGGAGAGGAGACTACTATTTTGGGCTCCAAGCAGCCACTTTAAATCAGCTATGTATTTGAGTTCTACCAGTGTACAAAAGGACTTTGAGTAGCCAAATAACATACACATTTGATAGTTGTTTCACTTATGTAATGAACCAAGCCATCCATGCAATGTGGTAGTGTGAAACAATAATTGACCCTTAAGTCTCAAAATTGCTTCTTCGAAAGCAACTAGATGGTTTCCCACCCCACCCCACCCCCAAAGAAGACGACATTTTGCTTCTCATCCAAGAAGCATCATCGGTTCTGGCAGGATGGTGGAGGAGATGGAAGGATTAGTTCTGACAGGATGAGGGAGTTTGCAGTCCTCTGGTCTGGTCACTCTCAGACAGTGTGCTAATGACCAGATGACTGCAAAGTAAGATGATCCTTCCAACCCCCACCCCACCCCACCCCCGCATACTGTCAGAATTAATCCATCACTCCCACCACCTTGCCAGAACTGATGAAGCTTCTTAGATAAGAAGTGAAACGTCATCTTCAGGGAAAAAAACATTCCAATTTCCTTTTGAAAAAGTACTTTTGGGACAACTATGACTTGGATAACTGGAAATCTACAATTGCTCCTTAGATTCAACAGCTGATTGCATTTCTTTTAGTTACAGTAACTGCAACCAATAGCTTCCTATAATTTGGCACATTCCTGTGGTGAACTGCTTCAACTCTCGGTAACACTCGAGTTTTCTAACATGAACTGCTTGAAGATTAATGGTTATTTTGAACTGAGCATTTCCATTCTTAACTAGCAATGGCTTCCACCTTGCTATTCTCCTGGGAATCTTATTTTTACCCAGTGCTTTTTCTAATGGAGTGATGAACACTTCTGCCAAGACAAGAAGGGCCTGCAAATTTCTGGTATAGTTTTGCAATTCTTACAAAATTATGCTATGACTCTTGGGATTTTTTGTAGAACAGCCACGCTTGAAAAAAATTACTGTTGTCCCATTTTCTCCATTTCATTTCACTAATAATGGATTGGTGGAGTTCGAAAGCTTTAGAAACAGCTTTGTAATTTTCCCAGACTCTCAGGAATCTATTTAGCATTTATATGACTGCCCAATTGTAACTATTTGAATCTGGGAAGAATACTAAAAAACCCACCCCCAAATAATAATTAACACATAATATAATTCATTACAACTCATTAAATAAAATGGTGAACAGAATTGAAAACTTCTACAGTTCAACCTGACCCTAAAGCTGGGGAAAGAACAAAGTTTGACTGCATTCCTAAAGGCCTGCAGAATTGGAGTAGAGGAGATTATCCAAAGGGCAGGTGCCACTACACAGAAGGCTACTTCCTGAGTTCCATAATAATGGCATTCTTTAGATAAAGAAATCCAGAGTATGCTGTACTTACTGGAACATATGGGATAGGCCTTCAAGGAGCAGGCAGTCCTGCAAACAACCTGGTTCTATGCCACATGGGAGTTTATGGATGATAACCAGCACCTTGAATTGCACCCAAAAATCCATTTGGAAGATTTCAAAAATGTTTTGCATGGAGCATGATCTGTCTCTAGAAACCTTAGTATTAACCCAGCAGTTTTTCCCCCCTCTTCTGTTCAATCATGTCCAATTCTCAGAGACTTCCTGAACAAGTCACTATAATTTTCTTGACAATATTTTTTGGAAATGGTTTGCTATTGCCTCCTTCCTCGGGTTGACAAAAAGTGATTGGCTCATTAATGCAGCTGGCTTTCTGCCTAAGGCGGAACTAGAACTTAAGAGTCTCCCAGTTGCTATCCTGATGTCTTAAGCAATATATCAAACTGGTACTCGTTAAGTCAGAGTAGAATCCCTTTAAAAATCAGTAGCATGCGAATAAAAGTCTTTCAGTAGCAAGGATGTGCAATAATTGAAAGTAACCTAGAACGAGAATATATGTTCATTGTGTAGATATTCTGCAGTGGGAAAACAAAAAAGGGTTACATATGTCTACAGTACTATATGGGGCTTTGAAGAATTCTGGAAGTGAGACAGAATGATTGCGTGATAAAAGCCCTACTTGGAAAAGCTTCTTACTGGGAAGTACCTAGCTAAGCTTATTTAAATATGGAGTATGCTATAATTGAGAAATCAAATCACTGAACTCTATGAAAGATATGAGCAAGTGATAGCACACCTTGGTGTATTTCGAAAAACTAATTAGGGTCAGACCACGTATATTTGAATAAGAAATGATCAGGAAATTCTAAAACTATAGTCTGGACTGGGAAATCAAAAAGCATATTGGAAGAAATGAAGCACAAACATCTTATTATTTATTTACATTTTTATCCTGCCTTTATTACTTTTATAAGTTAACTCAAGATGGCGAACATACCTAATACTTCAGAAATGTGTCCATGTAGTCACCAGGAGCATAAGAAGTTATAAAAGGCTCTGCCTAGCATTTGAAAAAAGACAATTCACTCTGAAATAAATAAAAGTACAGCAAAAGATGGAAAGAATATATTGTCTATAATTCATATTCCTATTTTATAAACAATATTTAGAATTTTTTTAAAAAATGTACTTAACATTTATAAGAACATTTGATAAAAATCCTGTAATTCTCAGTGCAACTTTCAGCATATGATTTCAAAACTATTGATAAAGCATGAATAAAATGCACTATTTAGTGATGCTTTCTCTCCTTCCTTTCCCCCTTATTGCTCTTTTAATCTTGCCAGCCTGGAATTGGCATAAACACCCACCCCATCACATTATAGAAATTGTCACCTGCCAATACCAACTCATCTGAAATCCTGGTCTGCTTAAAATAGTTTAAATTAAATAGATGCTGTCATGTTCCAATAGAAGAGAGAACATATAGCTCAGAGCTGAATGGCTGAGCACTGTTATCAGACTAGATTAACACTGATAATGTTACCTAGCCTAGTAAAGAAATGTCTGCAAGAAAACAGCTAAACTTGGGTATTGTAAACCCAGGAGATGCCCAGATGGACTTAATAAAGAACTAGGAAACAGTTTTAGCTTATTTTATAAACAAGTGAACAATTCTGGTTGACACATAAACTGTAGCAGACAGACTAATTAATCCCCAGTATTAGATTATCCAATAGGACCACTTCCTAGAGATTTACTTCCTCCAACTTCACACTTCTGCGTGGATGGTCATTATTTGTAATAAATTCGCTTAATATATGAAAAAGAACTAAATCAACATCTCAACTAACATTGACTTGTTACCATTTACTTGCTTACCATTAACTAATTTTAGTTAATTTAAAATTAAGATAGTAAAAGACTCGCTTGCCATGTGGTCGTTGAACTCAAATCTTTTCTGCGCTCTGGATAAATGTCCCATAAACCGATTTTATCTGGAGTATTTGACCAATCACAGAACGGCGGGAGAGGAGCCTTTAACTTTCTTAGTTCTTTTTTAGAAAGAACATTCCGATAGAAAATAAGATGAATGGTTTCATCGACAGAAATATTATCTTGCCCCTCAGCGGCAATTCAATTCCATCATAATTTAATCATTTTATCAAAAAGCCTCGGAAGGACTAGATTTGAAAGACCCGCTTTTTTGCTGTCAATTGGTCTTTACGCAGTTTCCTGAGGCGGGGAATTTGTATTTTAAAGGGTGGATAAATAAATGAAACGAATTGCCTTTTACGACAAGAAGTCCAGCCTAATTTGACAATCGGGCAAAACGCAAATTTTCAAGAACTGCATTGCCAGCGTCCGAAGATTCCTTGCAAAAATAAATGACCTGCAAAGCAGCACAAACGCTGCCTTCCCGGAGGGTGAAAAAGCGAGACTGAATTCAATTATTTTATTGGGGGGGGGGGAGCTGAGCGGGGGGGGGAGTGTGAAAAAAGAAAGAAGCGAGGAACTTCCTGTGAATCACATCCTATTGCCCTAGAAACGCCCACCCGCGCCCATG
This sequence comes from Oxyrhabdium leporinum, assembly GCA_032468155.1. Lineage (NCBI taxonomy): Eukaryota > Metazoa > Chordata > Lepidosauria > Squamata > Cyclocoridae > Oxyrhabdium > Oxyrhabdium leporinum. Next base: position 129,327 of record JANHFL010010242.1, on the reverse strand, counting down.
ATTCGCTAGCTACGTGAGGAACCAGCCTGAGCGCAATGTCCTAAAATTAGGTGTCGGCAAGATCGCTGGGCGCAGAGAGGGGCGGTTTCTCCTCGAGACGGGCGGCAAGCATGGCCAGTCGGCTGAGGAAGGCGGGCTCTGTGTCAGTGGAGCCTCTCCCGCCTTCCTCTGTACCGGTGACCGAGGGGGCTAAAGGAAGGCGAGTGGGCGGCGGTGGCGGCTGTGGGGAGGGGAAGGCTTCTGCAAGTGAGGAGGAGATGCCCCGCAGGGCTGTGAAATAAACAACCCGCCCTCCTTAGTCCGAGCGAGGGAAGCTCCCTCGAGCGCCGGAGAAAGTTCAAGGACTTGCCGCCCGGACGACCCCTCCCGCTTTCCTATTTCCGCGGAGATCCTCGCAAACCCGGGAGGAGACGAGGATCCTGGGCGCGGAGGGGGAGGGGGAGCGGCGGTAATCATGAACCCCAGTGGGCAGCGAGGATTAGGCAAAGCGGCCGTCGGCGGAGACGACCCCTGGAAAGAGTGCCTGGAGGTGGCGGTGCAGCTCGCGCTCCAGGCGGGACAGGTGAGCGGGAGCTGCTTCGGCTGGCTGGCGGGCGGGGGGAGAGGGCGGCTGTCGCGTAAGGGGCTTCGGGATCGGGCCACACGTGGAGCCTTGGGGGGAGCAAGCATATCCGAGGCGGAAAACTTTCTTTGCTCTCATCTCCCTCCCCCCCCTCCAGTTTGGGACATCGGTAAACGAAGGAGGCTACACACACACACACCCCACACACACACCCCGTACACTTTGTGCCTTCTGCCTCTTGTAAGATTTACGTCGAGATTTCTTGACAACCGGAGCTGCAGCCGCGTGCAGGTCTTGGGAACCTACCGGTGCACAAGCCAGCCTTCACCAACATGGATCCCTTCAAATGCACTGAGCTCGTTGTTCAGAGAATTGTATTTGAAGGGGATCAGGTTGGAGAAAAGAAGTACATGGTTGCACTTTGTGGTAATTCAAATATGCTGATTTGGATGCAAATCCATCAAATTCATTGGGTTTCAATTATTCCTGGATAAGTGCAAAAATCCACCCTCTACATGTTCCTTTAGTTTAGGATAAGATGTAAAAGGGTTTGGTGATCACATAGGAGAAAAGAAGCACTTTTGCTCTGTAATAACCTTGGGTGTAGGCATATATTTTATCATTTTGGTGTCATCATGATTTGATACGGATACCCATTTTTATTGGATGTTTGAAACTTAGAAAATGCAGCTACACAGGTAAAGTAAATCACAGAAAAGTGAACCCAGGATATTTAAATTCACATTTACACAATATTATTTGAAGGGTTAACATACGTTATCTCTATAGATCTGTGAAGAGGGATCTTGATCTTTTCACCTAATTGATTCCTCTATGAAGTTTCAGCTTGTTCACTGACACACATTTAGCTTAATAAATATTAACTAACAGTACTGCATTTACAGCAATGAATAATAACACTGGGTACTCTCATCAATCCTTGAGTGTTAGTATTAACACTCTTCTAGGAGATAGGATGGTGAATTTCTCATGTTTTCCTCATGACAATTCTGTAAAATAAACTCGCAGCTCAGTATTATCCAGTGAGTTTCCGTAGTTGAAGATGAACTTGAACCTTGATATTTCAGGTTTCAATTGCTTTTAAAACTGACCTCTTCATGTTGAATGTTAAGAGCTGTTAATTATGCCTTAAAAAGGAAAAATCAGGATCATTGAGAAATTCTGTGCCACAAATAAATACCTGTAACAATCATTGGATAATAAATTCTCTATTGTATGTTTTTATAAGTGTTTTTTTCCTATATCAGTTTTGTATACTGGCACGCTAAGAGGACATAATATTTCTATTCTCCCAAGTAAGAATGATCACAACATTTCTTATTTTAGTTTTTCTTCAGTTTAAACTGTCCAGTAAGCAGTAACCTCTTAGGAGAGGTAAAATCAACCAGTCATTTTGTTAATTACGTAGTGATAACGTCTACTGCAAAAAAGTATAACTTCATTGGAGAGAGGGAGTACAATATTATAATGGGGAGTACAATATTATATTTATACCCTTGCATCCATGCCTTTGCTCAGATCCATATTTAACTTGCGAGTAGATAGCTGTTTAGTTTTGTTTGGGTTGGGTTAGCCCACACCAACGCAGTGTTGCTTTTATCTGTTATTTTTGAACAAGAATGTTTTTTTAACACAAAGTGCACTCTTCCCTTTCTATTACTTTTATTCCTTTCAAACATATTGTGTCCTTTTACTGCTGTGTTCCAGGAATACAGTCATTGTACCAGGTCTCCATTACACTTAATAAACATATCTTACTGTACAGTGATAAACTCATCATACCAGTTCTCTGTTATATTTATTACATTGTATGTGACTTTCTATGCTGAGAGCCCAAGCTTGTCTTATTTTCCATGTTCTTAGCATTAATGTATAGACAATAATGAAGTTTATTCTTCATTCTGATTTTTTTTAATGAGTTAAAAGCCCCATTTCAGGAACATTGCTTCTTACAATGCACAAGCCTTTATATTAGGCCTTTCAGGATTTTTGTTTCCAACTATCATCCTTTGGTGAAACACAATTTTACTAGTCCTAGTGAAATGCGACCCATCTTCCTCCAACAATCTCGCACCTAGATGGTTCAGAAAAGGATCGCAGTAATAAAATACCCCCTACTGATTCACAATATTCTTTCCCCTTACAGTCCTTTTCATGAACCGAAAGGATGGATATCACTGAGCCCTGGGGATCTTGAGCTTCTTTCCAAGATTTTCAAAGTCGTCATGCAATATAGTTGTAGCTCTTTTTTTTGCAGAATTTTTTGTACTCACATGTATTAGCAGGAAAAGATAATTATCAGTGGATTTGATAAACCTTGTTTTGTCATGTCTTTGATCTTTGAGCCTGTCAGATGAAAGACTTCATGAGCCAAGAGTCTGGTCAGTATCATTTGTTTTAGTTTCTCAAAGTGGTGAGTTGCCAACTATTGCAACTCCTTCTTTGTTACTTTATAGGGCAAAGTTTATTTGCTATTAATAGTATATGCTTAGAGTAGTTGCCTGAGGCTGAAACCTAAGTTACGTTGCTACCTTTCTTTAGCAATAGTAGGGAGGAAAGGAAATGTGGTTTGCATATCCTGTATATTTCTGACAAGTTCTTTTACCTTTTGAAACAGGATAACAATAAAAATGTTTTTTAATTGTGATGATGACTGCCCATGAACTAGATTTTACTTGTGGCCTTCCAAATAACAGTTGGATAACTTGAATATTCTATTTTCCATGTGTTCCTATATGCCTTGTTGAGTTTATTACTGTGTTTCTAAAAAGAGGCCAGCTTTCTCAACCCAGTATACCCAGAACCCAGAAACTTTTTGCTGGTTAATGCCAAATTTATATAGGATAAGCTCATATTTCTCCACAATTTGGTTATGGATGAGCATGCAAACCTGATACGCTCATCTGGCATATATCTACAGTATTGGGACCTGGGTTGACAGTGAGTTGTGATATTGGCCTCTTGAAAATCTGCTTTGTCGTGTCCAGGTCCTGCATTAGCAAGTGATCCAATAGTAGGTGATTAATAGTAGGTGATTAATAGTGACCAGAGGGTCTGGTCTGGAAGTGACAAGTTGTGTATGCCTATTTGTAATTTTGGACAACAGGGCAAATTAGAAGTTTTTCTTTGTACTGTATATCTTGCTGCACAGCAGAGTGTTTTTGTGATCTCTTGGAGCTTATTGGAGAGCGGGAGATAGAAAGCTCATTGCTTTTCATTTGGGAGACTTCTGCCTCCGTGCCCTGAGGGAAGATTCCATGAGACTTCATGGCAACTCCAGTCAGTCTTGGTGCTGTAGTAGATATGGTGTTCATCTACAAGCAGTTGACATATCGTTTGATAATGGAAGATAAAGATTAAATCTTTGCTGTATTTAGATTGCTCTCTGTTTGTTATGAATTTCATCACTGCCAAGAGGCTCTGTAGGATGGTAGGACCTACAGTATTTGGACAGTCTGGTCCAGTGCCTAATGAATCTAAGTGGATTCCAGAGAGCACTTAGGGATATCCCGAGTAAGCTGGTAGGTGGCTCTTTTGAGTGCCTGAGCAATTTTTGGAATATTACAGTAACCGGAGCACTTGATGAAATCACCTCCAACCAGTCGCTAATTCCATATTTCATGTATGAATTCCTGCCCGTCCTGGACTATTCCTGTGTGCTAGTTCTGAGGGATGAGATGGCAGAAAGACACACCTAGAGTACTAATGGACAATAACCAAGAGCAGATTGGACTAATTACAAGTAACTCTTCATATTTGAGATTACACTGTATGAATAAGTATGGCAAAATAATGCTTCTTATTGTGATTATATTGTGCTTCTGCAGCCTTTGTATGGGTGCTTGCATTATTTTGAGGGGCACAAAGCAGAACTCTCTCTCCAAAAGCCACGTGAGATTCTAGGGTGGGATTTCATACATAAAATTGCTTAAATTTCCTGTGGCTTGGACTTTGCACAGGATGGATCATGATTAGATTAGCTCTTTGAGGGTAACTGAGATTCACTTCAGCTTCTTAATTCTGAACAACTGTACAGGATGATCTGTGGAAAATGCTCTACCACATGGTTGTCCAACATTTTGACTTGCCTGGGCCACATTGAGTTAAGAGGAATTGTCTTGGGCCGCATATGAAATATATAATATACTGTATATAAATAACAAACTTAGATCTATGCTTTTGTTTCTTTATCCTTCTGTGAATTTAACAACTAAATGAATCTTCTGGAAAAAGTAATCCATTGGTACAGGATGCAGGATTACCAGAGTGCTGATTATATCAAATTATACACGCAACATTGGTTGGGCTGAGGATGCAGGTCCTGCCTCCTTGTTTGGAGGCTGTTAGAATTTGGACAGGGGGGGAAAAACAAATATTGAATCTCTGTAAGACAAACACACTACTTGTCCAGATACCATTAATGATTAGTATACCCCAGGAATGACTCAAGATGGGGAGGCATTGAATCTGAAGGAGCAGTTCAGTGACTTGGGGACTCCTACGCTCACAGTTACAGCTATACAGGCAAGTAGAAGCTGTAGTTGGAGTAGAGTTACTTAGATATGGCTGGTACATCAACTATGGACTTACCTGAAACATGATGCCCTGGCAATGATCATCTATGTCTTCATCACTTCTTAGATAGATCATTACAATGGATTTTCAGGTGGCTGTCTTAGAAAGCTACCCCAACTGTAGTTGATACAGAATGCAAAAGCCTGTCTGCAAATGGATGAGAGCTTCTAGTAATCTTCTAGTAGCTTTCTGAATACAATTCAAGGTGCTGTTTTTAATCTACAAAAGCTTTTATTGCATGGTTTCAAGACAGCTGCAGGACCACCTACTTAAGATAGAACTGACTTTATTTATTCATCCTGATGGGGAATACTGAGAATTTTCCCCTCACATGTGAGTTTAAAGGAGGGGATAGGCAAGAGTATGATGCTTCTCTGGGTGTGTCCCAGTGTTAGCTTAGGAGTTCCCAACCATAACTTCCCTGACCGCCTTTAAGACTATCTTTCACTTCTCTAAATCTCAAATTGGGAATGGGTGAATTTTGAAACCATATTTATGCTTTTATGCAGCTTTGTAAATGGCCATGAATCCAGAATATCGTAAATAAATATGCCTTGTTTGAAATCTATGGGAATATCACTGTGTCAAGTAAATATTTGTAAGTTCACAGGATTTCTTTTAAATAAGGATTTTAAATAAATATTACAGCCCAAGCACTTATTTTACATTCCTGTGAAATAACACATGCTTTCAGTCATGCTTAGCTTCTCCTCGCTCTTTTAAAGACATTCCTTTTTCCATGAGTTTACTTTACAAATATTTCTACTTACATGCCTTTAGAATAGAATTTACAGTGTAAGTCATTTCTGGATATTCTGCAATGGTCATTTTTGCCTGAATTAATGCTTTACTCCGAAAGAAAGTGCAAAAGATTAAAAGATAATATTTGGTAGTATAAGGAGAAGCAAAAAATGAAGAAATTATAGGGTTTGTATTTTTGTATCATGTAGCTTATGTTCTATTTGGCCCATTTTTCTAGGCCTCTAGAAAATTGTCTATATAAAAACTTTAGCAGAAACCAAACTTATAGTAACAATGTCCACAGTACAGCCTGTATAAAATTACACCATGTCACTTATAGACTCATTAAGGACCACGTTCTGGACTCAGTCCCATCTTAGTTTAACCAGTTTAACTTATTTTAACTCAACTTAAGTAGGTCAAAAGCAGTCCATTTTATGTAGTTGTGATAGTGTGTAAAATATTTTCTTCTGATAGTTCTTGTTAAAAATAATGTGTGATTGAAACACTAATATAGCAGTTACTGAATTCACAATATATACATTTATACAGTGACAAAGTGTTAACATCCTAATTGTGAGGCAAAAATGTGGCATCTAAATAGCAGTCATTAATGAAGAAAATTTAACAGAAAAATACGGTAATTATGTTAATCACCACCAGAATCTTCTTGAATAAAATACTGTACTTTACACATGGTATCATTTTAGAAGTTACTGTGGGCATAACTAAGAATTTTATTACTTATTTCTATTGAGAATTTAATGCAGTTTTTCAGAAATAATGGGAAAAATCTGTAAAACAATATATAATATTTTCTTTCTAGATTATTAGAAAAGCTCTCACTGAGGAAAAGCAAGTATCTACCAAAACATCTGCAGTAGATCTTGTAACAGAAACTGATCACTTGGTGGAAAATTTAATTGTTTCTGCATTGAAAGAAAAGTTTCCCTCTCACAGGTATGTCTGGCCATGGCATTATTCTGCTAATGTTTTAAATGAATGAAAATCATAATCATGTGAACAGATGTGCTTCACAAGTGATATATTTGAATGAAACGAGCATATTTCACACTCAGAAACATTTTCTGGAGAGTATAGATTGGCAATAGCCACCTATCAAATATAGCTCTGGATGTATTATGTTGCCACATAATGATCTGGTATTTAAACATACTGAGCCCCAATGGAATTAGGTTTCATGTGCTCTCTGAACCTGGATCATAAATTGTGGTTAAGGTAGTTTGCACAAATGGTTTGTTTTGTTTTGTTTGTTTTGTTTTGTTTTAGTACTTTTAAGCTGCTTCAGTAGTATGAGCAAGTTTGCTAATTTTAGCCAGGATTCTAATTCTTATGATTAATTTTGCTTCAAATTTTCAACATAAATTAAGAAGCAAGAATGAAATGCTTGATAAATGTGGCTGTTTCAACATCTCTATTACTCCAAGCTCCAATCTGAGCATGCTGGTTGGAGAATTCTGGTAGTTGAAGTCCACACTTCTTAGAGTTGCCAAGTTTGAAAAATATTGCCATAGATCAGGGGTGTCAAACTCGCGGCCTGTAGGCTGGATGTGGCACATGCTGGCCAAACCCACACCGGTTTAGTGAAGGAAAAAAAAAGTTACGATACATCACGTGACAATGCTGTGATGACGCAAATTTGACAGCCCTGCCATAGATGAAAGAATTCTCCAGGATATGGCAGAAGATTTGAAAAGCTACATGTAGAAATGGTTTTCCAGCTACCATTCTTGCCAGCAATTGACTTTTTCTGCTACAAACATCTCTTGAATGTACCAATATGCTAGGAAATTCATAGAGATCAAATTCATTGTCTCTGGGACTGCATCAGATGAAAGCAAAGCCAGGAGTAGTGGAGATAAGCAATTGGAAGCGTCACCTTTTCCAACAGTTTCATTCTTGCTTCTTCAGGTTTGAAAATTTAAAGGAGAGTTATTAACAGGATTAGAATTCCACACACTTTAAAGTTTGAAAAACACTGATCTATATTTATAGTAACTAACTTTATAAGTATGTGCTCAATAAATACATTTGACATCATTTTAAAGTCACTTGGTACAAATTCTCCACTCTAAGTGCTTGAGAGATAAGGGGGGGACTTGATGCTGTATTTCTTTGGTCTTAGTCCTTGCATTATGCTTAAATTATAATATGTAATCGATGTATATGGTTAACCTTACAACACTTTTTGAGAACATTTAGAGGAAATAATGACTAAAATACTATTTTCCAAAGCATAACAAGCATTCTAATGCTTTTCATACACTTCCAGAGTATACTAAAAGTATATCTATTTATAAGAGTATTCACTGATTTTAGTTTGAAGTAGGGGTGGAGAAACTATTCTAAAATGGATGTATGCCAATTTTGATTGTGGCGTTGTTTTAATTTTTTTGTTTTTGTTGTCTTAAATCCAGATTTAAGGTTTTCTTTAAGGTTCCAGTTCTAGATGATTACAGTCTAGTCTTTTTTGACAATTATTCATGTTTTGTTTTTGTTTTTTAATTATTGTTTACAACGGGATGGGATGGGACTACAATCTTATAAATTTTTGAAGAGCTGCAGGAAACTGCTTTCTATTCCTAACCTGAAAGCCTCCCCTTCCTCGAGCATATTCTACGAGAGGAAATAAGAGTTGATTTTGCTTTGATTTGTAAAAATAAATGAACTGTACATAGTTCAAAGAAAAAGCCTGTGATTCATACACCCTGTAAATGTTCTTCCCACTGTCATCCAAAGGAGGAATGTTGCCGAATAAGATGAAGAACCAGTCACTGCATTTTTGCATGAGATATGTAGATTTCTCATTCATTAAGATCTTGGCATGTGTATAAGAACTTTAAGTCTCTAAAACCTTCCTGAGATCATTTGGTTACAATGTTTTAAATTTCTTTCATTTAAAGATATATGTAACAGAGAAAGTTTCTATGCCAATTTCTAGTATGCTGTTCAAGTTGGAGCCTATTTTATTTAACAGTACATCTGCAACTGCTTCAAATGCACCTTTAATTCAAAGTTTTTTAATTTGAATATTGTCTATACCAATGTTAGGTTTATTGCAGAAGAAGCTACTGCTGCTGGTTCAAAGTGCATACTCAATGACAGTCCAACCTGGATTATTGATCCTGTTGATGGCACCTGCAATTTCGTACATAGGTAAAGACACAGTGAAAACCTTGCATCAAATGACACAAGCCAGATTGTTAAGCATCTTTAAATGCCTGAAGTACCAATGGAATTTCTGTGTTGAATCCCTTCTAGTTTCATAGAATGTGATAAAATGTAGAAGGAGATTGATTCCCAGGAAGAAAGGGCTACATTCCGGAGAAGCAAGAAGCAACTATGTGTGGGAGAAAGAGGCTGAAGACAACCACTCCATAATAGCTACAGAGTATATTGTGCATGCAAACAGTAAAATACTCAGTCTGGCAAGATTTTGTCTATAGGTGGGAAACAATGAACTCATCTTGGAAGAATCACTATGTATCATTCTTGGTTTTGGGCCTGACATGGAACTTACAACTCATTTTATGCATGTTTTGCACCAAGCAAATTTCTGCCCAGGATTACATCAAATTTACTTGTAAAATCTGTGCATATTAAAAAACATTGTAATAGCATTGCTTTAATATTTATACTACAATTGAACAACAAAAATTATATCATTAATTTGACCTACTTTATTAATTGCTGTTCTTTTAACAAATTAGTTTGTGAGTATTAAGTTGTCATATTCTGAATTATCTTGAATCACATTTACTTTTGGAGGGAATTTTCATTAGTCTGCAATCTGGTTCATAAAATACTTCATAATGGAATGTATTAGAAGGCCTATTTTTTTTAACCCAATGCTGCATGCTGAAATAATTTGGGAAATTGGGCTGAAAGCTATGGAAGGAAAAATATTTCCTCAAGTTACAAGGTAGAAGCAGTTGTTAGGAAACTCTAACATTTATTTTAGAAAAGCAGCTGCTGCTCTCTCTTAGTCTATTCCTGGTGCAAAAATGTCCTATGAAGGCAGCATGGAATACGAACAGCAGCTAATTGGTTGCATAGATTCCTAAGATTTAAAGAATGGAGAATCAGATAACTTATCATTAGAAAAGTCACAAAACTGTCTTTAGGATCAGGATGCAAATCAGTTTTCCGACAATTAAAATTATATAAAAAATTAGAATTTAATCTCTAAATACAAAAAAAGTGAGATTTCTTACCTGAGAACCAATGAACAAATACTATCACAATGTTGAAAAAGTAAAAGTCATTGTTCAGAAAATTTATTAACAAATGTAATGTATTTATTTACACAGGTTTCCAACTGTAGCTGTAAGCATTGGATTTGCTGTCAACCAAGAGGTATAAAATAATGTTCTGTAAGTTGGATAGGCTTTAGTGGCAGCTGTTACAAAAATGGGGGGGGGGGAATGGATTTAGTAAATACACCTGAATTCTTATGCAATACTTTTCCAATTTATCTTGTGATATTTGTGGAAATATATGTTTCAGTGCATAAACCTACTTATAATATTCAAACCATCTTTTTGATGCCTTCACATAAAAATTATAAATGATTTTTCTCTTAACTAAAAATGTTTTGGATATCCATTCTAGCCATGCAGAACACTGTGTTGCAAAAAACAGTTACAGAAGTACCCCTTAACCTAAACCTTTTTCCTTACATTATATTGCAATCAGTGGGATATACTTGCAAAGTATATGCATTTAGGAATGGACATAGTATTTAAGCAAATGACCAATCAATCAATCAAATTGGTTTATTGCAATCATAGACCAGCAGTGCTGTCTATCCATTAAATCACAGGATTAATAGTTCTCTGTGTTGTTCTCTATCTTCTCATGTTACTCTAGAGCAGGGGTGTAAAACTCGATTTCATTGAGGGCCCCATCAGGGTTGTGTTTGACCTTGGGGGAATGGGCGTGGCCAGGGGGCATGGTCAGCTCCACATTACTCGTGTTGGGGGCGCCTGTAGGGCCCCGAGCACTCTGCCAGCAAAAACATGCCCCCAAGCTCCATTTTCAGCTGCAGCCCTCCCGAGTTCCGTTGTCACTGGCAGAGGCACTGCGGGCCTATCTTTTGGCTGTTTCCAGGGCAGTCAGATCTAAGCACCCCGTGGACTGGATTCAGGCCCCGGGCCTTGAGTTTGACACACATGCTGTAGAGTATTTGTCTGGATTTCTACAAACAATGTTGGTAGGCAGTATATGGCTTTTATACTCTTCCTTTAGAACAGATGATCCATTGAACTGGGTTTCCCTACAAAAAATAACAAGTGCTCTTTCTCCTTACTTCAATTTGGCAACTTTGCTTGGCTGACATCCACCCTTACTGCTAGGCAATGATGAAAGCCATACAAATGTTGCGGTAGCAAAAATGTTGGATCATGCAAACTTTGGAAACATAATTACCCTTCATGTTATTTCTGTAAACTGACAATTGCTTTGGGGTAAATTACATATGATACATCTTGATCGAACATGATAGGCACATCTGATAAGTGATTATGCTTGCAGTGAGTACTCTGCAGAAGACGTTTCTTGTATTTGTCATTTAGGAACTGGTGTGAAAATTAGCCATTATATAAGGGGATAGTATATTTAATTTCCTATAGCTTTTATCATAAGGAATATTTGGGGTAATCAAAATAGTGTAAACTGCAATCTTATGCAGTTGAAAGAGATTTGTTTATAATGATATAATGCAAAATGCATTCATGTTCCTTTTCTTTTCTTAAAACCTAAAGCTTGAATTTGGTGTAATTTATCACTGCATTGAAGAACGATTATACACTGGTAGAAGAGGTCAAGGGTCATATTGTAATGGCAAAAGGCTTCAGGTGTCAAAAGTGACAGGTTGGTTTAGATTTTGTAAACACTATAAAATTTATGTATATATATATATATATATAATATAGAGTTGTCACTAATTTTAGTTAAAATAAATGTATCTTCTAGGTAGTTTTTCTTAATTCAGGTTAATAATATTTTTGCTGCATCATCATAATTTCAGCTCCCCTGAATTTAACTTCTGTTTAATCCTATTGCTAGCTGTCTAGGCATCCAGAGTAGGGGATGGATGGCAAGTGACCAATCATGTGTTGTGACCTCATGAAATAGAAACTGCAACTTATACTTTTGCATCAGGCACTGGGACACAAGTACATAAGGAGGATTCTCTTACCGATGTCACCATGCATTGTTGTAGTCTCAGTTTGCAATGGATGCCATTAGCTGGGCCTATCTTCAGTGGCAGACAAGTGAGCCAAAAGTAGCTCAAATATGACAGGGTTAAAAAGGACTGCCTACAGTTGGATTGAACTGTTTGAAACCCTCCTATCAGATGCTAAGTTTGCTGCAAGGATATTATAAAAAGCAAGCTGTATGGTTCTGAGATATAGTATAAAATCACCTTTTAACAGTTTGCCCTGACAGTTCAAAGAGTTCAGACAATTTTTTTAATGTTTATAACCTCTATTGTCTTATTAACGTAGCACTTTAAGGATGAATTAGAAGACATTCTTGTTCTCCCAGGCATTTATGCATTAATTTGTTTCACATTTTGCATTTTACTGGAGTATGTACATATGTAAATACAGATAGTCCTCAGCTTACAACAATTCATTTAGTGACTATTCAAAGTTACAACAGCACAGAAAAGAGTGATATATGACCATTTTTCGCACTTACAGTTGTTGCAGTATCCCCATGGTCACATGATCAAAATTCAGGTGTTTGGCAAGTGATTCATATGACAGTTGCAGAGTCCTGGGGTCATGTGATCCCCTTTTGCCACCTTCTGACAAAGTCAATTGGGAATCCAGATTCACTTAACAACCATGTTACTAACTTAACAAATGCAATGATTCACTTAACGACTGTGGCAAGAAAAGCCACAACTCACTTAAATGCTTCACTTAGCAACATAAATTTTGGGCTCAGTTGTGGTCGTAACTCGAGGACTACCTGTACATACACACAAATTGGTTTGGTTTAGTTTGAATTGCTTAAATCACTTTGTAATCTGTCTAGAAGCCTCCTGTTATTGAATACAATAACATCTAATATTGTAAATTGTGTATGCATGCTAGTAAGAAATATTTCTAAACTTTCAATACAGATTCACCCTAAAGTATTTTGCATCTATTTCTAGAATAGCACTGGATGTTGTACAAAAGTTTATTAAGCTGTTGTGTTGTTTCAAAAATACATATCGTTTGCATCTGAGATTCCCACTCTGTTTTATTATCTTTATTGCAAGATCTAAAATTTAAATCACATGGCCTTTGAATCTCAGAACTTCAAGTCTTCAAGTCCAAGTAAAAACCTAGAGTTAGACTTGAGTGGTCAAATACTGGTAACTTTTGGGTTTAGTATGGATTTTTTTTGATATATAACGTGATAAAGATTTATTTTTCAATCAATTCTAGAATGGCAATAAAAGGATAGATAGTCCTTGTTTAGCAATCATAACTGGGACTAGCAATGGTTGATAAATCAAACAGTCACTAAGTGAAATTGCGACTGCTTATTATTTTCTTCAGTTTTCCTTTGCTTTACAGATCTGCAAATGTCATAAATGTGGGGATTGGTCATAAAGTTACTTTTTCAATACAATTGTAATTGTGAACAGTTGTTAAATGAGGCAGTCACTAACCAAGGACTACCTGTATTGTTAAGCAGATTTATTTTATTTAGGCTTTTTTAGTTTTCTTTAGCAGAATTTATTTGGAATTTTGGATAGGAGACCACTAGGAAATCCTATGCTATAGATTAGATTATGAAGTTTAAATGAAACCCTCATACCAAAACAAAACAATGGAAAGCTACTTCCAAATTGCAACCAAGAAAACAATGTAGACATTTGTAGACAATGTAGACATTTAATTAGCAGGCATTTAGTTTGACTCTCATGAAATTGTACTATTAGTATGATTGTAAATATATTTACTTTAAATGTTAACATAAATGAAATCAGGTTTAGTGTTCATTTTTTGCTATGTGGTCTCTGGCATGCCATTCAAAGATCAGCTGTGGACTTGAAAGCTGTGGCCTCTAAAAAGACTACTTGAAAATGATTTGTGCATTCAAAGATGTAGAACTTTATAAAAGAAATTAGAGTAAGCTGTTGCATTAATACACATTTATCATTTTTCTTACAGATATCACAAAAGCCTTGATTTTAACTGAGATTGGTCCAAAGCGAGACCCTGACACTCTGAAAGTCTTTCTTAGTAACATGGAACGACTGCTAAAGGCACAGGCACATGGGTAATTCTGTTTCTTGTAAAATTAATAAACTTAGTAACAAGAAAATTGTTAATATAATATTTAGATTAAGTACAGCCGTCAGAAATTCAATCAACCAAATCAACAGTTTCATCGGTATTGAAATGCATATATGGACTGTGCCATCAATAGTGTCCCTCGTATATCGAGAGAATTCTATCCCTGATGTATATCTGCAGTAGCACCATCACAGTCTCCTTTTTTGCACTAAATTCTTGAATTCCAGATGAGCCTCGGTGGCGCAGTGGTTATAGTGCAGTACTGCAGGCTACTTCTGCTGACTATCGGCTGCCTGCAATTTGACAGTTCAAATCCCACCAGGCTCAAGGTTGACTCAGCCTTCCATCCTTCCGAAGTCGGTAAAAAGAGGACCCAGATTGTTGGGGGCAATATGCTGACTCTGTAAACCACTTAGAGAGGACTGTAAAAGCACTGTAAAGTCTAAATGCTATTGCTATTACAAAAATAAGCTATGTTAGGCTATAAAATGTATTTAATGCATGCTTCCCTCTTCATCTTCATTGCATTTGGCTCGTTAAATAAAGTGTTTTCTGTGTAGAATATCATGTTCATACTGGGCATCAAGGATAAAATCTGTAAAACAAGTAAAAATGTTGAGTCCAATATTTAGAAATGTATGTCACTGCACAATCACTTCCTTATGAACAAAGCTAAGGTCTAATGTTATTTGCAATTTTTTCAACATTTATTTCAGGGTTCGTGTTATTGGAAGTGCTACTTTGGCACTCTGTCATTTAGCATCTGGGGCTGCAGATGCATATTACCAGTTTGGCTTGCATTGTTGGGATTTGGCAGCAGCTACTGTTATTATCATGGAGGCAGGTGGAGTTGTGATAGATACATCAGGTAAGCAAATATATTTAAGGATAAAGTATGAGTTGCACATGATACCACTCCTTCAAATTCAAAAGTGTTTATTTTTTTGCCACAATCTCATTCTAGACTTTCTTGGAATTCCAATCTTTAGGAAAGAAAGTTCAGAAAAGTGTGAGGCCATATTGGGGAGTAGTGGCCTTAGAAATGGGGAAGGAAGGAAGCTAACTTAGGTATGAAAGCCATTCTGTATTCTAAGGGTTTAATATACAATTTTAAAGGTTTGCAAACACTGTGCTTCCTATTGTACAGTTGCAGTCTCTAAGGCTTATTGTATTATTATGATGAGAAACTCATAATAATAAGGTAGAGAACTAGTATGAATAGAACATGGGTTGGCTCAAAGCAAGACTTCCTACATGTATTCCACAAGTGTTTTGGGTGATATCAAGATGGACTTTAGGACATAAAATGTCTGCCTTACCTTTGAGCCAATCCCTGTTCTATTCATACTAATTCTCCACCTTCTCTGGAAGGAGGGAAAAAAAGACCAGTCAATACTCAAAAGAAAAATTTGGTATTTCCAAGCACTTGGGATCAAATAAAGGGAACAGTTGACACAAAACTTTACATATCAGAATAAAATTTAGTAATGTTCTTCCTATATATATGTCCCAGTTAAATGCACATAATGGACTGAACAAGAAATAATTTGTGTCTTCATCACAAAAGAAACATATTTTTCAATATTTTTTTTTCCTAGGTGGACCTCTAGATCTGATGTCATGTCGAGTAATAGCAGCGGGTACGCAGGAGATGGCCTCATTCATCGCTCAGGAAATACAGACTATTCACTATGGACGTGATGATGAGAATTGAGCAGACATCAACCTAAAGCAAAATTTTTTGGAAAAATTTTAAGATGGCTTTTAGAAACTTATTTTTTCTTGTACAATTTGTAAATCAAACATATTATAAAAACATTTTAGTTGCATTTTAGGAAGGTGAAAAAAGTGTATTTGGGCATCTGTGTGTGTGTGCGTGTATGTGTGTTTATGACCTTTCCCTCTTTTTAATGAGAATATTTTTCAGTTATATTTTTGTTTTTAGTGTTAAAAGCGCTTTGAGGCTGTAATAGAAATGGAGATGTTTTTAGTTTCACATAGAATGAGAAATAAACTTTATGTTTCAGATCTCAGGTATTTTTTTTTTGTTCCATGGCAAGGAGCAAGTAGTGCCTCAAGTGCCCTCATCCAAAAATACTTGAGTGAAATTACTATTTTTTTTCTAAATTTAAAACAGACCTACTGAGCAGCTCTTGAGATAAATAGATACATTTATTTATATGGTGCACACAAGCATGATAATGATACATATTCTTAGAAATCTATATTATCCTTGGATAAGTAAACAGGTACTAAAAGAGCTGACTAAGGAATGAAAAGATCTTTTTGAAACATTCAAATATTCTTTAGCTTGATTCAAACCCTAGACTATAATAACATGTTTTTAAAAATAATATGTAAGATTCACTAAGATGCTACTGTTCTCAAAAGTTTGTTCTCAAAAGTTTCTTACTAAGCACATAGGTAGTTGTTACCTAGTGTATAATCAGTGGTAATTATGTGAATGGAATAATATATATTTTGACCACTGCTGGATATCAAATGTCCAAGTTACATCTCTTGGTGACTTCATAGATATATCCATGTAATTTTCTTGATAACGATACAGAAGTGATTTTTATTGCCTTCTTCCAGGATAGTATGCTGACTCTGTAAACCGCTTAGAGAGGGCTGTAAAACACTGTGAAGCAGTATATAAGTCTAAGTGCTATTGCTATAGTGTTGCATTTGTTATTTTACTTCTTAGTCTAATCTAAAGCCCTGATATTTTCAAGAGGTTTTCCTCTGCAATCTTAATTAGGCCCACCTCTACTTAGCTTTCAAACCCAGGCAAGTGCTATTATGTGCTGAGATGGCCATTGTGTATCCTTGAATTATTATTGTGGAGAAAAGTAATCTATCAAAGCGAATTCAAAACTAGCAGAGAGATTCCTGCAATACTCAGTTAGTATTCCTTGAAAAGTGCTTTGTAACTTATCCTGTGGAACTGAAAAGAAGTATCTCACTATTATTCAAAAATTGTGGCTGGACATGTCGCAAGAACTACCGTTTCCTTGGGTGGAAATGGATATGATTTGGGCTGAGTTTTCATAAGAAGCACATAAGGTGGCAAACTTTTAGAACTTTGGTTTATATAATGAAATGTTGCATGGTATTTCCAAATAAATGCCTAAGAAACAAATTACAATGAAACAGATCCTACCCTAATCTTTTCACTGACCGATTGTTTTCTATGCTTGAGTATTATAAATTATTGTAATAAACTCTTATGAGCCCCCTCTTGGCATTCCAACTAATACAATTTAGGAATAGTTTACTATCTCCCTCATTGTCAAAATTAGGCTTTAGATTTATGTGAACTAGAGTTATTGACAATGACTGTATGGATTAAGTGCTGGAACTGATAATCCATGTTCTATCAAATGCTAGAATATTACATCGGCCATAGTGTACCTTGTTTTCTCAATATCTTTCAGTCCTAAATGCAGTGGAGATAAATGGCATTTATGATACTTCTAAATAAATATCTTTTTATGAATTTAATTTAAACCTGAGCCAGTTATCCCTGTAAGTATGAAGCTAAGAATTTGGCCCATTCTCAGATATTGAAGATATATTTTCTGAGAGGTTTTAAAAACTGGATAGATTCTCCAGTTTAAAAAAAATGTGTATAGCGGATTGGGACCAAATTTAATTCTAAGAATAGACCTATTAAAAGCAATAGGACCTCATTTAAATACATGTTTGAAATAAAGGATTTGCAACTGCTAGTTTTTGCAGCTGCTGTAGAATTTGATAATTATTAAATGAACCACTGAACAAGAAATTCTTCCTCTATTCAACTCCATTATTGAAAATTTGCGTCCCTGGAATTAATCTTTGTATGTGTGCAAAAGTTCATCGAAGGTTTAACTGTGTGATGAGAACTTTGTTATTCATTGTTAATTGTGTTACAATTGCAGTTGCCAATGAATCACTTCTTCCTTTCTGTGCCATTAATATGCTGTCTGTATCAGTCGTCTCATTTTTCCATATTAAAGAGCTTTGTGGTTTGAGTACTTAGGAAATATGGCATATCTTAAAAAATGAAATTTTGAAGATAATGTGTATGATAACGTATGTATTGTGCAGTTAAACCAGAAGGGCCTAAGAATATAGGCGGAAAAAAAATAAAAACAAAAGCCATCAGAGATCATTAATTCTACTTTAGTAACTTTATGTCCATTTCTTTGGTGACAGATGCCTTTTTTCACTTACCAACTACATAATACTGAAGAAAACATGAGCATTCCCTTTCCATCTCCCCTTATGAATGGAAAATTCCTGCCACTTAATTTCTTTCCTGTCTGCAGTCATCAAGATACAGTTAAAAATCAGACAAACTTAATAACTGGAACATTAAATGAACTAAAACATTAAGAAGTAATATGTTAATAAGAAATTAGGACAGGATCATAAAATATGATAAACTGCCATTGCATAAATGTTTAAAAATGATAGTGTATGCACTTTTATGCACTGTTGATTTTATAATAGCAGTTCTATAGTACTTCAGAATGTTCAAAAGCACTTCCTCAATATTATTATTATTATTATTATTTATCTAATTTATATACCGCCCCATTCCGAAGACTCGGGGCGGTTCACAACAAC
>JANHFL010010242.1:91372-110390 GCA_032468155.1 Oxyrhabdium leporinum | reverse complement strand
ACCCCCAGCAGGCCCTCTCTGTGTGACCGCACGGGACGTAGGGGGGGAGTGGACTCGATGCGGTCTATGGACTCAATCAATATCACTCGCAAACCTTATACAAAGATATTCCTCCAATATTCCACCTCTATAACAAAACATAAGTGGATTAGAGTATAATCTGCCTAATGAGTAAATTACTGGCGGGTGCAAGATTCAAACAGAATTTGCTCTTAGTAACATAGGGGCTAAACTGTATGTTATGCTACATCTGAAGTCTTGTGCATGTTACTTGGGTTAAGAATCAAAAAGATGCAAAATATGATCTGAAGCTACATGCCCATTTTTTCTTTAGTTACAAATGTGATGAGGAAAAACATTTTAAATGTGTGAAAAAGGATACATGCCTTTGTTGTATCAGTAATTATTGAAGACTAATTCAAAAACTTTATGCATTGGTAGAATACAGGCACCAGATTTAGATGTTATTATGATCCATATTAACTGTCCCATTAATCCCTTTAAAAAAGTGATCTTGTGAGTAGCAATCTGAATAGAAACCATGGAAACTAGGTTTTCGTTCCCATTCTGTAGTTCAAAAGGAACATACCTGGTTGTGAATTGTTCTTCACGGAAGCAATATTAAAGTCCATAACAATCTGAAGGAGTAATTTGAAGAAAATTTGAAGCAAATCTTACTGATATATATATAAAGGCATCAAATGAGGATTTCACATTTAGTCTTAATTTTCCCACCCTTCATTTCCCACCCTACTTTAGTTTCTAGGAAGTTAATCTCTTAGCCATTATTCTCCTATATATGCTTTATAACAGTGCAGATAACTTGTAGGCTAATTTCCATTTTTTGTGTAATGGATCAGATCAGCTGTCTAGGAAGAAAAGCCAAAAAAAAGGCTACAATATGTGAAAAAAAGTGGATATCCTTACCCATTTTGGGTTCTTGTCACAGCCTCCTACTGTTTATCCCCAAGTAAATGTCTGGTTGTTGAAAAAAAGTGTGCCTACCTGTACTTTACAGAAAAGCTTTTAGGTGGAAAAACAAATACGGCAGAAATTACTTGGCTATCAAGTTGGTAAGGTGACCTATTGAGTATTTGCATGTATAAGGTATTCAAGAGCTGTACGGTCATGAGTTTTTGTGCATCTTTATGGCAAGAACTCTGAAACGTAACTGGTTTATGGTGTTTATATATACCTTATGAGCCATTTGATGTTATGTTCTTGTTCAGTTACAAACTCTGTATTACTGGTTGTCTGCTATTAATCTGGACATTTCTACCTCATAGGGGGCTATGAGGAATAATGTGTAATTATTATTCGGTAGACTAGAAGTTGTTTCCAATGGATAAAGAACTACATCATGATATCTAGAATTCTTATTAATGTATGTTTGTCAAAACAGCTTCATTTTCCAATAAAACCAAGAGGCAAATGTGTATTATCCAACTGTTTTTCTGTTGTTGTTTTTAACTTGAGAGGAATTATATAGAGGCCTGATCTAGATGTGTGGGGGAGCTTACCCATTTTCCTCAGTCCCTTTGTTCAGAAGAATCCTGCCTCACAAAACGTAATTAAAACAAAAACCTCAACAGCATACAGTACATTAATTTTTCTAAAGAAAGAAGTAAGAGTAGAAAGAGCATTAGAAATTAAGATCAGGATATGGCCAACGTGTACTTCATTCTAAAGAAGAAAGGGCAGCTATAAGATACGTATTGTATAGCTTAGCCAGGATTAGCCAAGTTGCCATCTTTGGAAAACACTAGCCTAGGTTGAGGCAAACCTATATTCTATAACACAAATAGAACTACTAAGCTTCTATAGCACCTTCATTTTCTTCCCAGTAGAACTGCAAGGGGGGGGGGGAGGATAGAAGCAATAAAAATATTAAATTTTCACAATCAAGTCTGAGGTTATCTGATGTTTTGTAAATATTTGTCTCCTGCAGGATTGTTTTTTTTACCATTATGTTTACTATCACAATGTCAATTGCTTATATTATTTGTTTTTAATTCTTGTAAGCTACCCAAAATCACATGGAAGTGGGCATCTATGCAAATTGAAATGATAGATTACATTCCCTTTCTATCTGTCTATCTAAAATAGATCAGGTGAAATTTAGATAACCCTTAATTTGCTTGTCAAGCCTAACTTCTGATACTGTATCAGAATTCTTATACAATAAATGAGGTATTCAAACTTGGCATATTTTAAAAATAAAATACATTGATAAATAAGAACTACATAGATTTATCAAAAATAAGTCTTGCCAAATCAACTTTTATAGTTTAGTTTGGTAAATCATAGTGTGTTCAGGAAATAGCATTACTTCACCTTCCCCTAGTTCTGACTGATTCCATGCCTCTAATTTGGCTTTACTAAAACTTGCCTTAAACTGTCCAGCAAGCTATTAGATCCAGGACCTCTAACATCCTAAATTTCATTGAAAGCTATAGTGATATAGAAGTGAAATTGGTATCTCTTCTCTCCAGACTTTCTCAGAGGTTGGAAAGACAAGCAAAGGTCAAAAGGATGTAAGGACAATGTAGGTACATAGGTATTTTCCTCACATTTTTATTCCCCTGCATTAATCAAGAATGTCTGAAGGGTGAGGAATATAGTATACTGTATATAATTTTCAGCAAAGCATTTGACAGTCTCAGAATTTTGTTCACAAGAGCAAATGTGACTCAGTTGACCCTGTTCTTTGACAGATCCAGATTGGTTGAATAACAGCTATTAACAGCTCTGGGTCAATGTGGAAGAAAGTAGCACAGGAAGTACAATGTCCTCTAGATGTTTGAGTTTATCATAAACTAAATTTGCAGTGCAATGCTACTGTGAAACAATTCGTGCAATTTTATACAGCAGAAGCGATAGGATAAGAGCATGAGAACAGTTCTAAATGCTACTCAGGTCATATATGAATACTGTGTCTGCTCTGTGTATCATAGTTCAAGAAACTCGTTAATATGTTGAATGTGCAGCCTGAGGAAGGGGAGCTATAATTCACTTACAGTACAAAACCTGGCATATCCAAGCAGATCTGGAATGCAGTAATTTTTGCCTGAATGTTTGGAGAACTGTTGCCATTATGTGTCAATAATGATTGGATCAGCTGTCTATATAAGGTGGGTCTCTTATGGTCTCAGATTAGCGAGTGACAGAACAAAAAACCTGGTTTGAAAGAGTTGGTTATGTGTAAAAGACAAAGTTTGGGGAAAGGGTGAGAGAATGATAGCACATTAGATTACAGATTAACAGAGTTGGAAGGGATCTTGTAGGTCATCTAGTCCAACACCAACACCACCTGCCCAAGCAGACCCCACACTATTTCTGACAGATGGCAGTCCAGTCTCTTCTTGAAAGCTTCCAGTGATGAAGCTCCCACAACTTCTGAAGGCAAGCTGTCCCACTGGTTGATCGCTCTGTCAGAAAATTTCTCATTTCCAGGTTGCATCTCTCCTTGTTCAGTTTCCATTTTTAAGTATCTAGAATATGAATGGTGGTCAAGAGTTTTGTTTTCTAGAATCAAGAATCAGATACAATGCCTTCCTTGAAGAAGTAAATACTAAATTATGAAAGATGGATTAGAGTAAAGCATTGCTTTTTCTTGTAGCATTATACAGCTATAAAAGGTGAACAGAAACGTGAAGGGAAATGCCTTCACATTATAAATTTATAGACCACGGACTACAAAAAGATCCAGTCGGCCTTGTGCCAATAAAAGCATCGGGCATCACCCAAACGAAGATAAGCACACTCTGAAATCACTTCCTTTTTGCGTGCTGGATTTCTCTCCCCTCTTTCGCCTCCGATCAATGGGCGGTTCAGCTGCGTAAAGGAGAAGGAGGGCGGGGCGCCCTTGTTCATAAGGAGTAGCGCAGGGGCCCGTAGGTGAGGAGGAGGAGGAGCAGTAGCCGGCGATGGCTGTGGAAAGTGCTCGTGACTACGCGGCGGTTTTGTTGCGGTAAGAATGCTACGACATAAGCCAGCAACCATCCCGTTTGCGGGTCGGTCTGTCTGTGTGTCTGTCTGTCTGTCTCTCTCTCTCTCTCTCTCTCTCTCTGTGTGTATACCTATCTATCTATCTATTTTAGTTACCAAGGCAACCTGTCGGGTTGTTTTTTTTGCCGCGCAGCTGAACTCGCCTCCTTGTTCGCGTTGAAGCGCCTTTTTCTCGCATTACTCTGTTGCCTCCCCCTGACTCAGCCATGACTGCAGCTTTGCTCCTCAGGCCGGACTCGGCCACCGACCGGTGGTCCTCTTAACTAGCTCCTTTCCGGCTCCCACTTCTCTTAGTAGCTTCGCCGCCGCCTTGTTAGCTAGTTAATCGAGAAGCGAATTGGGGGGCGGCTCCGGGCGTCGTCGCCCTAAGAGGAGCTCAACTCCCGGGAGGAAAGGGAAGCTACCTACCTCCCTCCCTGGGCCTCTCTCTCGCTTACTTTTTACATTGTGAAAAAGAGGAGCAGGCTGCTTGTAACGCTTCGCTGCCTTATAGACTTAAGGTATTGCTAAAGTAAAACGGCTTGTTGCAGTGGCTGCCCTAGCTGCCCACGCTCATCGTAAAATTGCAGTTTCATCTGTATTCCAGAAAAAACTGTCCAGTTCTTGGCATAAGCTAGAAAGCATGGTATATTTGGGAAGCCTTTTTTTCTTTATTGCAATGGGATTCTGAGCCAGATGTTTTTATAGTTTTTAACTATTAAGCCATTTAGTATAAATCAAAGCTGTGGACAAAGGTATGGTACAAGTCAATGTGCTATAGGAACCCAGGCATTTTTGTAATCCAACAAACTAGGTCGTGTTAAATCGGCCACTTTCGGTGAAAAGATTCAAAGAAAATTGAAATAAGGAAAGAGAAAATACAAAACTTGTGGAGAAAAGGTGTGGGGTAGAAGTGTAAGAAAAATAAGACTGGTGTGTTGGACAAGCATACATTGGACTAGACTTTTGCTGAGAACAATGAAAGCACTACAGGTAGTCCTCAACTTACAACCAGTTGTTAGCAATCATTTAAGTTATGACAGACACTTACTACTCTCTTCCTAACTTATGTCCAGGCTACCCCTTTTGGTCATGTGACTGCATTTTGGGCCTTGGCAACCAGCCATTTGCAGTGCCCTGTAGTCATGAAATTTACAATGTTTTTTTTTTCTTCTGGAAACAAGTATATGTCTAGTTTCTGGGGGGGAAATGCCCCGTAACAAACTGGGCTTGTTTAATGACCACTGCAAAAAAGGTTGATGACCCACTTTATGACTATCAAGGATCAATTATCATCATAAGGGCTCTGTACTATACCAAGTAAGCATCACCAGTGTTCACTTCTAAAAACTTTGAAAAAGCTTGTGAGCTTTAATCAAATGTGATTTTATTCCAATTTAACATTTTTTTCCATTGAAAACCTTTGCTACAGTTAATCTGATCCATTAATTGCATTTTTAACATAAGGCCTTCAGGGACTTAAAGCCTTTCTGAAGACAAATGTCAGATAACTCAAGATGAACTGAAATAGATAATCTTTGTACTTAAAAAACCACACTGAAATTTGTGCAAACTACTATTTTGTAAGTTAGTAATGCAATTTGGTGCCATTTTACTGTAATAAACTGTGACTGAGTTTATTATGGTATTAGGTCAACTGGTGATGTGGTTCTTTTTTTTTTTTATTACAGTACAGAAATGTTAAAGGCAACAGAGCTAGAACGCAAAGGAAATTTGGCCAAATAGGTTATTGATAACAGGGATGCAGTTTTAGTCATATACAGTAGCTTGCTTCTTAGTAATTTCCCATATTGCTGCAGATTTCCTTGGACTAACAAATAGACATGGTGTTATTAAGAGGCTTAAGAAATATGGGGCAATATAAGGAAGAATGTTTAAATCTATATTGCATCATTGACAAAGTCATGAGTGATCTATCAAAAGTTTCCAAGGCAGCCTGGCCGGTTCTTGCTGGCTAAGAATTTCAGCAGTAGGTATTAAAAATATATCATTGGCTCCAGATTGGTAAAGGCTGCTACTTGAAACTTTTTAAATTGAAACTTCCAGAGTCAGTAGGAACATTGAGTAAAAAAAAGTACTGTATTTCTGTTTCAGATCTCTAGTATCAGTGGGAACATCAGTGGGATCAGTAACCAGACAAGCCCTGCTTCCATGTGCAGCTCGGCCTTTTCGTGTTTGTAACCATGACAGAAGCAGCCGGAGAGGAGTTGTGGCAAGCAGTTTACAGGAGCTTATCAACAAGGTTTGACACTAAAGAAACATAAGTCTTCCAATCATGCTTAAGTATTCTTATTCCAACTCCATTAAAAGTTTATGTTGTGATCCAAATGTGTCAATAGTTTCTGTTTATATTCTCTAGATAGCCTACAGTACCTATACTATATGTTCCTGAATATACTGTTGGGAAGAATTAAGATCTTTATTTTAACTTTCTGGTAGATGGTGAAGTGCATCTTCTACTTTACAGGAAAGATTCACTTGCAGTAAATCAGAAATGATTCCCACCTAACTTATGATAACTATCATAAAAGGGAATTTAAAAGTAAGCTTTCTTGTATTCCTTCATCTGTAGACCTTGGATGCTTTAGTGATAACTGCTGGATTGATAATACTGGTTCTAGAGGAAGATGGAACGGTGGTGGATACTGAAGACTTCTTCCAGTCACTAGGGGATAATACACAACTCATGCTTTTGGAGAAGGGACAGAAATGGAAGCCAGTAAGTGTTTTGTTCTAAGGTAGTGCATTCCAACCACCAACTAGCATGGTTATATTTCTCTTCTACTGCATGAGTCTCTGAAGCTGTACTGCAAATTTCATTGAATTGGGAGAATTGCCTGAATTTACACTTGTAAATGTTTGCATATATTTGCTATAGTTTAGTCTGCTGATATCAGAGACTTTAATATATTAAAACATGCCTTAACAAATACATCTGTTCCAAACATAATCATGTATTATTACAGAAATGGTAACTAATGCATGAGGTTTCAGTCTTGTTTTTAGTAGAAGAAAAAAATTACTAGTTAGCAATGTAAACTTAACCCTTGTTCTTATGATGGTGTTGTTATTGGGTCTGCCATTGTCTAATATTATAACCCAATTCACTGGGTATTGGATTGTAGTTAGGGGATAAATAATTATGAATCAGTCTTCTGTTTTTGAAGGAAAGGTGAAATCCACATCCATATCTCCCAAGTTAAAAGAAGGAAAAACACACAGACTTGTCCCAAACTTTCAGTATAGTCCAACGGGTATTGCAAATGTTTGGGTAAGTAGTCTAGTATTTAATGCATATTTTCTGCATCTTGAAACAGGGATTAAATTATGGTATTGCAGCAATACAGCAACCAAAGAAAATGGGAGTAGCAAATTTCACTTTGGATTTGTACAAACTGAATCCTAAGGACTTCATTGGCTGTTTGAATATTAAAGCTACCTTCTACGAAATCTATTCTGTGTCCTATGACATCAAGTGTATGGGAGCAAAAAGTATTCTAAGGTAAGTATTTATTAAATTTGTTAGCCGCCTTTCTCATCATAAAGGGCAACGCTAGTATACATTTATACATTTACAAGTATACATTTCTAGTGTTGTATATGGAACAAAATGATCATAGATGTTCTAACAAAACACTTCTAATAGCATATGTAATCAGAAATATAGCATATTCTACTTTTCGCTTTAAGAAGAGCTTATTTAAGGCATTCAGTTCTTACAATTAAAGTAGGGCAAAGTGTAGCCTTGTGTTTTTATTATCTTTAGCAGGTCAAAGTTCATAAGAGCAGCCCTCCTGGATTAGAAGCCTATCAGGCATATGTGCCTATGAAAGACCACAAATAAAAAATGAGTATATTTCACTGAATTGGAAAGATCAAGGTAGATGCTCACTCCCATAAACCATGAAGGCCATTCTATGATTTATCTCTCAGTCTAGCCTATTTCAAGGGTGATTATAAGGTGACAGTGATGTGCGAATTTAGATAGGGTGCATTTAACTTTTTAGAGGAAGTGTAGAATGTAAGGTTAAGAAATGGAATGAGACCTCAAGAAGAGTCACTAAAACCTCAGAAGAAATGAAACCTCAAGAAGAATCACTGGCTTATTTATTTCCATACTTTAGTTGAGCAACATTAGACATTTATCATTAAATAGGAAGAATAAAAATTATTTGAGGATAGAAATAATTCTGATAAGGTTCAGTTTATTGAAAAGTAATTCCATACTTGCCTTTGTTTAAACTAAGTATTGAAAACATAATTTATTAAATTTGTACCTGCCTAATTTTGTATAATATCAAAAATTAGTTCCAGCCTATTCTTTAATTCTTTCTATACAAATAATAGAATTATCCGCTGTGTGGATAAGTTTTGGATATTGAGGCACTAGATGGTAGTAGTGCCTACAGTTTCTCATATAAGAATATGTAACTTGTTGAATGGGAACAGGAATACATGTCCCTAAATAAAATGGAAGTTGTAGCTACGTACTAATATTTTTAGATCTAAAAATATTACTATAGATCTAACACTGATGTTTTTCTAAGGTGAAAATAAAGACTTTTAAGGTGAAAAGAAAAAGTTATTTTGGAATTATTAAAGACAGGTTCCTGGCCTTATTTATAGCATATTAATCATATAAGGAGCAACCTAATTTTGAAATAGTGTATTTTAATAGGGTCTATCAGTAATCATAACTTGATTGCAAAAAAAATGCCATATTTTTTTTGTTAAAATATTAAATATTCAAATGTATAAGAAACTTGGTATTAAAAAAGCAACTGATCTTCTGATTATTTTGTGCATTGTATTAAGCGAGTTTAATCGTTGTTTATTGTAGCCACACTTGACTATTAAACTTTGTACAATACATTTATCCAAATCAGGCAAAAAACAGGTTTGAGAGTCAAGCCAATATTAATATATCAATTGCCCTTAGTATCTAAATTATGGTACACTATATATGTGTAAACATAGTGCCACATTCAGTTAACAGCAAATAAACAGAAAAATTATTACAGCAAAATTGAAAAAGCAACATTAACTAAGCTTTTGTTAAAAGGATATTGCTAGTTTCAGGCAAATCTCCTTAAGGTACCAAATAGCCGTGACAAAACGGACTGCCTTACATTTTTGACGTGGGTATCTACTGTCAGTTGCAGATGATTTAAGAGGGCAATCTTAGAAAAGGAGGTGCTTCCATTATGAGCTTCTACCAAGCTTTTTGGCAATTGAGGGCAATAGCATTTTGAAATTGATTATAACTGAAAAGGAAAGTTTAAAAATGCTAATTACAATAGCACTACTTTGTATAAACTGAACCATCTTTGTCAGATAATGCATTGCTGTAATCCATGCTCTGATGATTATTCAGTTGGTCAAGTGGAGTAAGCCAAGTGTTATCTTCTTCACAGGAAGATACTTCGTTTTCTGTCACAGATTGCCCAAGTAACAGGGCAACTACTTCTTCATAGCGGAACATACGTACTACAAGTAATGGGTGATTATGAAGATAGTATGCTGACGGATGCCAAACACTAAAGCAAACATAAGAGCCTTTTTAACTGCTTGTCTGTCCAGCTAACACTGTAAATCGGGTTTTGGGAAGGAGAGATTGAGTTACACCTTAATATATTAAATATCTCAAGTTTAGCTGGGTACATGAATATAATGTTTAAGCTTTTATTTAAGATAATGATGTCATAATTGTAAACATGGTCGGAATCTTTTTAATGTATTAAATTATTTAAGTTGAAGAACTCTTCTGCCATCAACTTCCAGTAGAAAGTTCTTCACACAGCAAAACATGACACATACTAAGAACTTTCTTTGATTACTATGTGAACAGTCGTATTAAACCTCAGAGAAGTTCAACATTAATCTCATGTCTATTTAAAACTTCCTTATTGTTGCTAATCTATAAATAAATGTCACATCTCAGTATTAAAAATGTTGTCTTATTTTTCAGGAATCACCTCTTAGTTTTTAATCTTAGTTGTTCAAATTCTGGCTACAGTTGTTAAAGAAAGCTGATTTTGCCAACAAAATAAAATTGCCTACGTGGATTTGACTTAATGGTTAAAGCCAATATGCTGGGTCTAACATTTGTGCTAAGACATAGCCTCTCTTTCATGCTTATGCAGTCTCCCAGGCTGCTTATCAGTAGCAGGACAAGCCTTGGCCTCGAAACTGCCAGTCTAGCAATGGACTAATATTTCACTTGACAGAAAATATCAAATGTTTTCCCTTTCTCTCCCTTGCTGAGTTGCATGGTAAAGCACAGAGTGAGAACATTCCATTTTCCTCCTATTGTTCCCTACTTAAACAAAAGTACAATTACTATCCTGGTTCAAGAAGCATGGGAAGCTCCAAAATATCTATGGAAAATAATTATTTCAATTGATAGGAGCTTACTGTAGCTGAATGAATGTAAGGTACCTGGAGGTTTTCCAAGAAGCAAGGTTTTTTTAAGGAACAGCTGGAGAAATCTGAGTCAAGAGATTTGGATGTAATGATCCTATGGAAAAAAAATCTAGGTGCTTAATGGTAAGCACATCAGACCAATAGGACTGTTCTCAAACCTGCATATCCAGAGTTACTCCAGATTTCCAAGAATAGGGTTGAATTGCAATAGCAGTGACATCCAGAAATTAAAAAAGCACCCAGTGGTTTGTCATCACCTACTGACAATATAATAAAAGGAAGAAGGTCCCTTAGTCCTGCAAAGAAAAGTAAAAGCTTTGTGGCTCCTATGAGATGTGGATTGTGTGTTCATATTGACTTGACTAGACTTGCTCAAGTGGGATTATATGAGAGGTCATGACTAGGGGCAAAAAATGTTTGAAAATCATATACTGTGCAATGCTAGCTATGGATATAATAAACTTTATGCAGGGTTCCCTGAGACCTGAAAATTATTTAAAGGGTTCCTCCAGAGTGAAAAAATTTAGAAAGGTTGATCTAGGTTAAACAGCCGTGGTGGCACGAAGAGCCATGGTGGCACAGTGATTAGATTATTAGATTATTGCAGGCTACTTTTGCTGACTTCCAGCATTCAATTATCACTGACTCAAGGCTGACTCAGCCCTCCATCCTTCCAAGGTTGGTAAAATGAGGACCCAGATTGTTGGGAGCTATATGCCGACTCTGTAAACCACTTAGAGAGGACTGTAAAGTGATATACAAGTCTAAGTACTAAGTGCTTGCCGTTATGCTTTGCTTCACAACATAGATGACTAGTTCCAAACAACATATTAAGCTTAAAACACACAGGGCTGCATAAATCAAATGGCTTCAGTGGCTTGCATTGTATTCTAAGTAAATCCTAGTGGTGTAGTTTGCTTATTTGGGGCTTCAGGCAATGTGTGAAGCCAGTCTTTGTGGTTTGTAAATCACTATTAGCAGCTGATGTGTTGAACAGCTTGGACAAACTATGGGTTAACTTAAATGAATCAAGTTTAATAATGGTCCAGTTCTTCATTTTGCTGTGACTTAAATCCTTCCCAACATAACTCAAATGAACAAAGGTTTTTGAAAAGAATTCACTTCCTCATCTAAAATGACAGTTTGAGTGTAAGGGGATGGTTTACTGAAGTTTTCAATAGATACTGTTATTATCTGCATTATTTCTTTGTGAAATATATTTGAAAAGACAATTCAAAGTGAAATTAAATGTCTCATGCTGTTGACAGCTAATAGCAATAGCAATAGCACTTAGACTTATATAGCACTTTATAGTGCTTTACAGCCCTCTCTAAGCGGTTTACAGAGTCAGCATATTGCCCCAACAAACTGGGTCCTCATTTTACCCACCTCGGAAGGACGGAAGGCTAAGTCAACCTTGAGCCTGGTGGGATTTGAACTGCCAAATTGCAGGCAGCCAGCAGTCAGCAGAAGTGGCCTACAGTATAACCACTGTGCCACCGAGGCTCTAATGAAAATAGAATAATGGAAAATAGAAGTATGTTGAAACAACTAAATTTATCAGCAGTCTGCCTTTTGTATTTATTTGCAGTCTTCAGCACAGTTTCCTTATTCAGTAAAAAAGAGCATATTAAATTGAAACAATTTTAAGTAGAATATTCAATCTCTGCATTATCATGCATTAATCTGTTCATGAGAACATGCATTTATCTGAAACTCCACAGATAACAAATGGGCACTACATATAACAACTCTTCTGTAGTTCATCTGCTCCATGAAACGAAGTAACAATTGCACAACTTGAACAGAATTTACTTCATTCCACAACCACCACCCGCAACTGAACTAAAAGTGTATTCTGTAGTTACAACACAAATATTGTAACAACAAATTAAGGCAAGAATTCTGCACAATGCATCATTTCTGACATCAAAAATAAGCATCCTCTCTTGGTTGGGCAACATGAGACAACACTGTACTGTAACCCCAAGCCCTCAGACCTTCTTTTTGTAGCCTCTGAAGATCTCTATGACTTTGGTTGCTGACTATGAGTGATGCAATTTCTTGATGTTTGACAACATCAAGCAACATGAAACTAGTATAAACACTGATGCAGGGTAAGTAATGCAGAAAACCCCCACACTTCTCAAATATTATTTTGACATGGCTAACCTATTAACTTCAGATACTACATATTTGTTTAAAGGAATATAGGATTTGGTCTTGGGCATGTAGTAGGAATGAACAAGCAGCTAATGGGGAGTTCACAGAAACAATCCCATGGTCTTCAGAGACAGGATAGTGTGAGAAAGAAGCTAAAAAAATACCCTCTGTTGATTTTGTTTAGTATACATGGGACAGAGAAAAACCTGGACAGGCTTTCAAGATTGATGTCAGTTCTTCAAGATAGTCAAAGTCAAGAAGCAAGCACAATGGGAATTTCAGGAATGGAATAATAAAATATTGAAGGTCTTCAACAATAGAAATAAAATAATAAAAAATATCAGTAGCTGTAAATCAACTCTCCTTCACCAGTTCAATGTAGCTACAATTGAAAACCCACCAGCATGGATTCAAGACACAGGATCATAGGATAACCGTATTGAAAGATGCTGGTGGCTAATTACAAACCAGGCAGATTTTAAGATGTTGCTATTTCCCCAACAGGTCTCTTATAGTTTAGTGTCTGAATATTTAAAGGATTGCCTCTCGTATTACAAAACTGTCCAGTTGTTTAGATCTGCAGGGAAGCCCTTTTGAAAATCATCCCTATGTTGAAGTATCCTTAATGTCGCACCTGAAAAAAAGGGGGGGGGGTTTCTCCTACTGTCCTTCTAAGTCACAGGTGTCAAACTCGCAGTGTCATGTTGCCATCACGTGATGTTTCACGATGTTTTTCCCCTTAGCGGAGTTGGGGCAGGCATGGCCTGCGCATGCCGCATCCAGCCCACGGGCCACCAGTTTGACATCCCTGTTAAATCTAAGTTATGGAACGTAGTTCCCCATGAATTAAATTTGGCTTCCTCTCCCTCTGTGTCTAGGAAATCTGTATAGCCATTTCTCTTTTACCATATTTGTTATTATTAGATTATTTTAGCATTTTACTTTATAGTTCATTTTAATCAGTATTTTAATTCTTTCTATTATGTTTTTGTTTTAACGTTTGTTAACCATCTTGATTTAAAATATAGAGCATAATATAATAAAGCCTAGTCAGTTGCCATCTGACTTGCATCTATCCATCCACTCACGTGCCTTACAATGGATCCTTCAAGATCTAGACATTTAAGAGACCATTTGGGTTCATAATAATTGCTTGGTGTACCTGAATATAAGGGAAGCCATAACTAATATTAGATCAGATGTTCAGAGTCTAGCATCTTCAGGGCAAGCTGGAAGAAATTCATCTGAAACTCAGCTACTGCAAGTTAATGGCTGTTCACACATTGCATTAAGGCATAACTTATTTAATCTTAGAAGAAATCATAGTGGACAGCGTGGCATGGGATGATAAGCCACAAAGCATGTTATAAATCACAATGACTAGCTTCACCATCATGCTAAGACAGAACGCGAAGAACCACACTTCAATAGGGTTCACACATTAATTGTGTAGTTTGTTTTGTTTTCACTCAGCATTCATCAATCTCATTAATACTAAATTAGATGGATTAATTAGTTGACTCAAGATGGCAAGATCCTGACACCAGCATGAATTCCCAGCAAATAATTGGACCAGTTCCATCAAACCCCAGAAAAAATGGAAAATAACCAATGCCAACGTTGGATTTAAAAATGTGTAATCTCCCATCACAAAGATTCAATTTTTGTACAGAGATGTAGTCTTAAATCCAGATACAAATCTATGAACAGCAAATCTGTGGCAAACCACATAAGCAAATTCTAGGCTTTTTTTCCCTTTTTTCCTTCTTCAGTATCAAAATGAATGTCATCTTTCACTCTGTTTAATTCTGTAGAACAAGTAGCATAAAGAAGAATTCATTTATTTTAAAGGACATGGTAATGTTTTGGCAAAACATGTCTTTGGCACAGTGAGTACAATTGTGCATTTGCTCTTTCCTCAAAGTTCTTAATTCTCTGGTGCACTTGTCATATAATGCAATCCCAAATTCTGGGCACATTGTTTAACAAATGAACTTTGACACAGATTTTTTAATTTGTGGGTGGGCTGTAAGGGTGGGATAAAGAAAGGCTGTCCTGACCTCTTTGCATTCTCAGCATTCATATGCCTTTAAATCATGGGGCGTATGGTATTACAGCACACACAATTTTCATTTGTGCATTAACAATTAGCTTCATCTCTAGAAAAAAACATTTTTGAATAAATAAGATGCAAGAATACGACAATTCATCTTTTGGGACTTTTTAACAGGCTTGTTTAGTTTGCTGCTGAAAGACACAGCTTTTTGTCAAAATGGAGCAGTCTTGTTTGAGACAGAGATGCTGATTATGGTGTGATTGCCACTTGTTTTTATACAGCCACATAATTGGAACTGTAAGGAATTATATTGCCCCACTGCAGACTTAACTTGACTTGAACAGTCAAAACTCTAAAGCACAGTGACCCACATACTTAAAGATTATATCTCTCCAGTTTGGGGTTGAAATTGTGACAAAATTTTTGCTGGAATTATGGGATCTGACATCCTGTATCATACCAGTGGAAAGTTTCTTAAGTTACATAAGGTGTTGCAACAGAGGGAGATGATTATGAGAAATAATTTTATTATTAATAAACATGCCTGAGAGCCAAATGGGGAAAAAGTCAAGCAATATATGGACTCAGTCTCTTTTTCTGATTATATATTTCAAAATAAAGTCCTTCAATTCAGCTTTGACTTTTTTCATCACAGTAGAAAGCAGACAGTACAGTAGAAACTAAGTGGCCTTGGTTGATTTTTTTTTTAAAAGCAGCTAAGCAGAGATTCAAATGATACATATGCTTGAAAGTTATGTAGTGCTTTTCAGTGCCCTACTTTGTGGCAACTTTGTGATCCTCTGAATGCATAATAGCCAGTTTTAAAAAGGCAGAGCAGTTGTCTCAGCATATTTCATTTGGTAACAAATTCCTGTTGTAATTTCCTTGGCTCCTGACTATTTATCTTACAATGAAAGGATCTATCCTTTTCAAAATTAATATTTGTTTTGTCATCAAACCTTTTGATTCCATCCTCCCCCTTAAAATGATGATGATAAACAGTAGATTTTTCCTCAATACATTTAGTAGGAATACTCCATATTGCCTTTTGTTGATGCTAGGGAACTGTTTTCCACTCCCTTCTTTTTTCTTGGCAATGTAGCAATCGAAAAGAGGAACAGAAGTAAGTTTATTTTAGCTGCAATACCAGCAGTTACACAGACATCAATAACTGGAGATACAAAACTGCTTCAAAAGTTGTATGTGGCCCTCTTTAGTACTTCTAATAAAGTCAATTGGTAAGCTTGAATGTTCAAAAGATTTAAAAAATGGAAAACAATGAAATATGAAAAAAGAACCCTTCCTAGAAGTATGGAAAAGATTCTGCAAAACAGACTGAATATGCAAAAAGCACTCCATCAGTTTTCCATGACTTCAACAATATTCCTATTGTTTCTTTGCTCGTTTCTTATGTAGGTAGCACAAACAAACCATTTCAACTAAGGGGGTTGTGTCTTTGATAGTATACTAATGTACCGGTTTCAATTATTTTCCTGGTTAGCTGTACTCAGTAATATTTCAAACACAGTTTCAGTATTTGTTTTTCTGTCTCAGGAGTATGTGCATTTTTCTATGGTTTTCCTTTCCTTAGCATGGAAAAGACTCAAACGGCCCCGCCTTCCCAATATCTATTGAAAGAATGAGGGGAAGGGATTACACAGACGCACCCTCGTGCACTGCTCGACCGCAGGAAACCCATCCCTGTTGTCCATGCAGATGACCAATATGGAAAAAATAGCTCTAGATCCTTTCTCACAATGATTAAAGGCATGGGGATTGAGGGGTCTGCCATGCCCTTATCCTAAGCAGGGAATAGGAGTAGCCTACAAAACCTAATAGAGGTAGTCCTCGACTTACAGCCACAATCGAGGCCAGAATTTCTGTTGTTAAGCAAGGCAGTAAAGTGAGTCATACCCAATTTTACAACATTTTTGCTGTGGGTGTTAAGCAAATTTAGGTTCCCCCATTGACTTTGCTTGTTGGAAGCTACTTGGAAAGGTTGCAGGTGACAATCACATGACCGCAAGATGCTACAACTGTCAAATGTATGCCAATTGCCTGAGTTTTAATCACATTACAGTTTGAAGTGTGAGTACTGGTTGTAAGTCACTTTTTCCAGGGCTGTTGTAACTTTGAATAGTCGCTAAAGGAATGGTTGTAAGTTGAGGACTACCTGTGCTCTAGTTCCTCCCAACAAGAGAATAATGGCCTTGCTTGCACTCTTGCTCCAAAATAACTGGGACTTGGGAAATGTTGACCTTGGCTCAGTTCTGAATGTAATGATAATCTGTTGCTTTTCAAATCACACCGCAGGGGGTGGAAGCACAAGCCTATTCATCACTTTGGTGTTCCCAGAGCATCATTATTCCACCTGTTCCTTCCAACTCTGAGTCACAACTCTGCCAGGCAAATACAAAATTGTTCCTTCTGGCTCCTCTCTCAGTTCTGTGCTGGAAGACTCCTCCCTAGCAGGTGGCCATAACTGAGATTCCAGATGATTGGAATAATCAATTGCCCCATACTCTTCATTGCATTTAGCCACAGTAAAGGAAGAATCTCTTTTTGAGTGGCTGCATTCGCTAACCAGTTTACAAAGGCAAACCAAGGTTGGACCACCTTTTTCCCACATTCCTGTAGGAGTAATCTGCTGGAAGCAATATGGCAATGAATTCATGGGTAGATATGGCCAGAGCCTAAAGTTGGCATCGCACCTAATTTTCTGGCACTCACTTCTCTCCTGTCCATTTTGTAGCCAGCTGTTCCAAATGGGTCATATTTTTTCCTGTCAAAGAAGTTAAGGGATCACTTGCAAAGTGTCTGCAAAATAAGCTTGGGAGTCATGTATGGCAACAAGACCCCAGTGGCAAATCAGCACTGGCACAAACTTTACAAAGTACAGACTTCTTGGGCACCTTCTCCATGTCTCAATCCACTGGAAGCAACACTTACTGTGGGGGGTTTTGGGAGGTATCTGGGTGGCTGCTGCACAAAGCAGGAAAGTTGCTTGCCTAATTCAATTCAGTTCCTATTCAAATTGCTAATTTTCCTTGACATCTGTCTACTAAGCATGTTGTTTTTGTTTCAGCTGGTACTGGTAGGTTTAAAACAACAAAGAAGCAACCACAATATAATAATGGGAAGAAATGTGGGGGAGGGGGGAAATCAATAAAATTTAACAGAGAATTGGTAAAAATGTTTTACATCAGTAATTACCAAAGCAGAAAAATCATATAACAATATATGTTGGAAACGCCACAACAAAGGAACAGTTTATCATATATGATTCTCATATTAAAAAAAAGTCCTCAAAAATAATTTAAAAAAATATAACAAAGAGACTAAGAGAAAGCGATCGGCCCAATCACCCAACTAGCTTTCATGCCCAAGGGAGCACTGAAACTCGGGTCTCCAGTGCCTTTAACCACTACACCAGATTGCTCCTCTAGGGCTGAACCACCCCAATGTTTAGAACGAGTATGTGGCCACCTACTACTAGACTCTGGCATGGCCCAGGAAGGGCTGGGCAAGCGCCAGGGACTCTGATCGCGTAGAGAGCTCTGAGCCCCTGCTGTGAAACGGCTTTTCCCAAGAGAGAGAGGGACGATTCACACGCCCACAGGCGCGTCCGGAGGAAAGGCTGATCAGGGGCAGCAGCGCCAGTTGCCGCCGCTGCTGCTGCTTCCCCGCCCCCTCCCCTCCCCAAGTTCTGCGAAGTTGCCGAGTGAGCAAAGCCGGGAGGCTGAATCACGACCCGGGAGCCAATAAAAACGTTCATTTGAGGCAGCAGCTCCGCATTCATCCGCCGAAGGGCTTGAAATACGGGAGGAAAAAGGGGAAGCAGCGGAGGCGACGCCAAAGCACCACCACCATGAGGGAGATCGTGCACATCCAGGCGGGTCAGTGTGGAAACCAAATTGGAACCAAGGTATGCAGGGGTGAGGGGTTTGGGGGGGGGGGTTGGGGTTGGAATCCTCTCGTATTCTAAAACCAAGCGATTCAATACAGGCAGCCGATCGCGAGGGTTGGACGCGAGTGGGCGACGTCCAGCAATCCCCTAAAGACGACCGCGCCTTCCCGTCTCTCCCTTTCACCTGTACGCGATGCCTTTGAACCAGGCGAGGAGAAAGCCGCCCCTTTCCTTCCTCGTCTTTAAGAACCCTCCCCCCCAAAAAAAAAGTGTGTGGGGGGAAAGCGATAAGCAAAATCCTTCCTTGCGGGTTTCTCTTCGCTGGGGGAGCAGATTCTTTCAAACTGCCGGGCCTCCTCCTGGGCGCGGAGAGCGCTGGAAAGAAACCACCCTCCCCAAAACCCACACCACATTCTAGAAAAATCCCTAGTGTCTTGGGACATGAGAGTCCGCTGAACTAT